>QAOA01002120.1:241339-276236 GCA_003255065.1 Cercis canadensis | reverse complement strand
TTTTTTTTTTTTTTTTTTGTTCTCTAGGACTGATTTTTGAGACAATTTGACTGAAATGATATATTTGTACAAACTACTTATACAAATGAGGTAATTTTCAAACTATTTACGTAAAAGAGACACTTTGAATATTTTATTAATTTTTTAATCAAAGTTTAAACACGTTTTTGCCAAAAATAAGTCATGTTTTTCCTAAAAATGGTCACACTTTTTTTAAAATTAAGTCACGCTTTTACCAAAAGCGTGTTTAAACTTTAATTGAAATATTACTAAAATATTCAAAAGTGTCCATTTTACATAAATAGTTTAAAAAATGTCCCATTTATATAAATTATTTGTCCAAATGTATTATTTTAGTCAAATTGCCGGTTTTTGATGACCCAAGGTAATTTTAACACCAATACAAACATGTAATAAGTGGTTTTAGAATTGGTTTAGGAAGGTCTCAGAAAAGTTAAGGTCTCTAATTTGATAATCATCCTCGATCATATATCTTATTAAAAAATTTAACTCTATTCATTAAAAATAAAATAAAAATATTATGAATCTAATTAAATTTAGATATTGTTGACTAGTCCCTAAAATAAAAAGATATTGCTTACTTGCTAATAAAAAAAAGTACGATGTTAATTTAGGTGTAATGGTCAATCACATATACACAATCTTTTTGCTACAGAAATTCATAAATTTTATAATAATGACAAAAATTTATTGTCTCTCCTTAAGTAAATGAGCAATGATATTCTCACATAATTTTATATTGGAGTAAAACCCTTTTTTAGTGTTTAGAAAATGTAGCCACTTATAAATTTGTCCTCTAAAAATTTTCGGTAACAAATTGATCATTGAATTATTATTTCGTTGGATAAATTAGTTCTCAAATAGGGTCCCATTAGTGACATTTAAGGACCAATTTGTCCGATGGAATAATAATTTAATGACCAATTTGTCACTGAAAATTTTTGGAGGACGAATTTGTTAGTGGCTACATTTTTCAAAGACTAAAAAATGGTTTTACTCTTTATATTGACACATAGATATATAGTTATACATATCTAATAAACAGTCTGCCTTAACCCTAGTACATCCCACCAAATATGAAAATGGTGTAATACAAGTAAGGTAAGAATATGATTTTCTTTAAACAAATATTACTTGAAGGACACAAGGAAAAAGAAAAGGACTGCAAATAGCGTTGCGTTGCCTTGCATTCAAAGCTTTTAACAATTTTATGGTAACAGTTTGTTTAACTGTCAATTTCAACCCATTGTGGTCTTTGGTTTCAATCATTCTAAAGTTTATCCACTGTGTGTGGTTGAATTTCTTATTTGGATTTTTTTTTTCTCAAAATAAAATATCCTCTCTACAAACCTTTACCTAATCATGTGATTAAGGTGATTATCAATTTCTGGCATGGGTCAATGGGGAAGGTAATTAATTCATACCAATTTCATCTGCTGATGTATGCTGGTAAAAAGCTAATGGGTTTTGTAATTTGTTTCCTTTGAACAAGAATGAATTGGCTCAAAGCAAAACGGAGAGTCAATTAGTTTGGGGAGCCGGTATATCCACTACCAGTTTTTATCCACTACCAGTTTTTCTCCTAGTCAAATGGAGTTACCTCTACAATATTTACTGAGTTAAAGAATTCTGTTTTTGTAGTTTTGTAGATTTTATGGCCCATATATAGAAGAAGTAAGATAAGTTGATGAATCTAAATCCTTGGAGATATATGAGCCTGTGTAATGGATATTTCGTGACGATGGTGAACTCCTGTTTCTCTGACAAATCAATATCAGCTTCATTTGCAGGCTTGTTCCACTCAAAATTCCAGACCAAATTGGCGACGAAGTACTCCAAATGGAGCATTGCCAAATTATAAGCATGACAAATCCTCCTCCCTACCCCAAATGGCATCATCTTTATTTCTTTATTCCCAGTAACATCAAAATCAAATGCTTCACCTTCTTTTTTCTGAAACCTCTCTGGCTTGAATGCCATAGGATCTTCCCACATCTTTGGGTCCCAGCCCATGTGTAAACAAAAATGAAAAAGTAAACAAAAACAAAAATACCCATGTAAATCAAAGAGAAGTTGAAGTATTCAAAAAAGTACATTTGTGCAATTAAGTGAAGGGAAAAAAATAAGGAAAAAGAAATTATCACCCACAATTGGGAGTGATTCTTGTGAATATTGTACATCTGTAAACTAATTACACATATAAGGCACATTTCAAACTATTTCCACAACTACGATAGTTTATTTTTTTACTTTTTCTCTTCAGTGTCGTATTTTAAACCGTAATGGAGAGCCGCATTTTGGTTCCAAGCTCCTTTAAGGAGCCAAATTTTGGCATGCAATTTTTTATTTTTTATTTTTGCAAGTAAGGAGTCAAAAAATCAAAATGCGACACTCCTCTCAGAAAAATTTAAAAAAAAAAAATATTTTGGCATGCCAAAATTCGGCTCCCTCCTATCACCATAATTCGACTCCTCCTTCAAAATAATAAAAAAAAAAATTTGTTTATGCCAAAATTCGGCTTCCTTCTATACCATAATTCAACTCCTTACTTGCAAAAATAAAAAATAAAAAAAAAATTCATGCCAAAATTCGGCTCCTTAAAGTAGCCTGGAATCAAAATGTGGTTCTCTATTACGGTTCAAAATGCGACACTGAAGAGAAAAAGTAAAAAAAAAAAAAAAAAAAACTACCATAGTTGTGGAAATAGTTTGAAATGTGCCTTATATGTGTAATTAGTTTGCAGATGTACAATATTCACAAGAATCACTCCACAATTGGACACAATGTGCATTTAATTATTATGACTAGAAAAGAAGACCAAGGGGCAATTTTATAATGGGCTTCTACACATTTACTGAGGTTCATTTGGGTAAACAGTTTATTTACGTGTTTATATAAGAATATTTTATGTGAAAAATTTTTATACCATAAACTCTTTTTAAATTAAGTTATTTAGTGTTTGGATACATACTTAAAAAAGTATTTTTAAAGGTTGGGTTTTAAATGTGGAAGATGAAATGTTGGGTTTTTATAGAATTTCTAATATTAAGGGGGATATAATTGTCCCATAAATGTCAAAAATAAATTGCCGGTTATGAAGGAAATAAACTTTTGTATGAGGCTTTTCTAAAAAGCCTAAAAAAATTGCTTCATAAAATAAGCTTAAAATAATTTTTTAGGGATTAATAAACTACTTATATAAGCTTATCCAAACACAAATTTTTTTTACATAAAAACACTTACACTAATAGAGAAACTCTAATAAATTGTAAATTATGCTATCCAAACGGGGCTCAAGTGGAGGATTACTTAGCAAGAAACCTTTGCAAAGGCAGTGATTGTAATTCACCAGCTCTTATGACCATCATCAGTACATTAAGTTCATATCTGGAAACCTTCCTATTCACTATAGCCACTCAATTTCAGTTAAGATTTCCAACTTTCCATTTCCTTCTTCTGATCAAACCCATATCCCTAGGGGCATGTCGAATGCAGTCATGCTGTGTGTTGTATCAAACACACCACATATGCATCACCAAAGATATCATAAGACTGGATCGATGAGGCATATCCGCATATGAGTAGGCAATATTTTCCAAACAATTTTTTGAATCATGTGTGTACTCAAATTTGAAATTAGGATCTTTTCCCTTGTTGTTTCTGCATATTCTTAGTAAATCTATGCTTTCCTCTTCTGGGTGTAACTTAAAAGGGAAAGAGAGCTCTAAGATATCACAAATATAGAGAGCTGTGATATCATACCATAGAGAGTGTGAATAATATTTAAGTGCTTCACAGAATACTACTGAGAGATTTTAAGACTTAGTGTAAATATTGAATCAATTTTATTACAAATAATAAAATATTTTTTATTCCATAAATATTAGAGGGTTTTTCATATTAAAATTATTGATATTATTTTTCTTCTACAATTACTATTTTTATTCGTGAATAATTAATTACTATTCAAGCATTTGTTATTGTTGACTATTCACCTTTGTGCCATTTTTCTAACAATAANCTTTGTGCCATTTTTCTAAAAATAAGTTCCTACGTCCTTTTCAGTAAAAGGCATGTGAAAAAGAGCTATTTGACCCAAATATAATATTTTAAAAATAATTTTACATATTTATTATATTTTTTAATTTATTTATTTGAATATTACATTTTTTAAAAAAAATTAAAAACAAAAAAGACATAATAGATGTGAGGACCATCAGACGTGCTAGTGACCACGTGTCGTGTCTACGTCAGACACGCTAGTTAATAGAGTCTCCACATCGTAGCCGCATGCTACAGTAACTGCATGTCCCACGTATAGATAACAAAGTCTCCACCACTTATTCAAATACAATATTCAAATATAGGACGTGTAGATAACAAAGTCTCCACCAACTATATTCAAATATAATATTTTAAATATAGGATAATGATGGCCTATCCTCTAGGTTGTTACATCCAAACCTATATATATACTGTTGCTATAGTATTGAATATTAATCTATTCCACTTCTACTTTTTACGTTCTCTCTTATGGTATCAGAGCTTTATTTGCTTTAATCAGCTCATACGATCCAGCCTCTCTTCATTTTTTTTTTCACAAACTCCTCCTTCCAACAACATGGTCACGTCTTCTACCACCAATTCCAGTCATTCCATTCCCTTCACCTCCTCCACAGCTGCTCCCACTGAGCTCATCACTATCAATGTCTCTAATCTTGTCATTAAGCTCAACAACAACAACTATGTTGCTTAGGCTAAACAAATGAAATCCATGTTGATTGGTTATGGCCTTGTGGGCTATATTATAGGTTCTCATCCTTGTCCTCCACCCACCATAGAACACAATGGTGAGGTTGTTGAGAACTCTCTATGCACATTCTGGGTTCGCCAGGATCATTTTCTCTTATCGGCCATTATGGCTACTTGTGATATTGATGCTCGAGCCATTATCTCTCAAGACGCTTGGGAGCAACTTCACCGAGCTTTCGCTAATTGTTCCAGGTCTCGCCTCATGACCCTTAAGGAATGCCTATCTAATCTCTCTAAAGGCATTTCTTCTGTGTCTGAATATCTCCGGAGTGTGAAATCCATCTCCGATGAGCTTGCTGAAATCGATCACCCACTGGATGACTTAGACTTAGTCCTTCACTGTCTCTCTGGTCTTGGTTCCTCTTACAAAGAAATCTCTGCTGCTCTTCGTGTTCGGGATACTCCCATCTCCTTTGATGAATTATATGACACTCTTACCGATTATGAATCCTTTTTAAAAAAGGAAGACATGGCTTCTTTTGGCCTTATTTCTGCTCATTATGCCCGGCGACANCTATCCTCTAGGTTGTTACATCCAAACCTATATATATACTGTTGCTATAGTATTGAATATTAATGTATTCCACTTCTACTTTTTACGTTCTCTCTTATGGTATCAGAGCTTTATTTGCTTTAATCAGCTCATACGATCCAGCCTCTCTTCATTTTTTTTTTCACAAACTCCTCCTTCCAACAACATGGCCACGTCTTCTACCACCAATTCCAGTCATTCCATTCCCTTCACCTCCTCCACAGCTGCTCCCACTGAGCTCATCACTATCAATGTCTCTAATCTTGTCATTAAGCTCAACAACAACAACTATGTTGCTTGGGCTAAACAAATGAAATCCATGTTGATTGGTTATGGCCTTGTGGGCTATATTACAGGTTCTCATCCTTGTCCTCCACCCACCATAGAACACAATGGTGAGGTTGTTGAGAACTCTCTATGCACATTCTGGGTTCGCCAGGATCATTTTCTCTTCTTGGCCATTATGGCTACTTGTGATATTGATGCTCGAGCCATTATCTCTCAAGCCACCACTTCTCAAGACGCTTGGGAGCAACTTCGCCGAGCTTTCGCTAATTGTTCCAGGTCTCGCCTCATGACCCTTAAGGAACGCCTATCTAATCTCTCTAAAGGCATTTCTTCTGTGTCTGAATATCTTCGGAGTGTGAAATCCATCTCCAATGAGCTTGCTGAAATCGGTCACCCACTGGATGACTTAGACTTAGTCCTTCACTGTCTCTCTGGTCTTGGTTCCTCTTACAAAGAAATCTCTGCTGCTCTTCGTGTTCAGGATACTCCCATCTCCTTTGATGAATTATATGACACTCTTACCGATTATGAATCCTCTTTAAAAAAGGAAGACATGGCTTCTTTTGGCCCTATTTCTGCTCATTATGCCCGGTGACACTCTCACTCATTTCCATCTCGCCAGCGACGCTCTATTGGTCTTAATCACCAGTCAGGGCCTCCAGTCAATCACTCTGCACCTAATGCTCCACGCAAGCCTCATGCTTCTGTCACTTGCCAATTCTGCAATCGCAGGGGTCACACAGCTCGGTTCTGTTTTAAAATTACCAATAATCCGCATGTCCCTCCTACTGCTAATGTTGTTTCCACCAACCCTGCAGCACCTCCATCCCATTGGCTTATTGATTCAGGAGCTACTCACTATATCACAAATGATTTTGGCAATCTAACTGTGTCCTCTGAGTATGATGGCCCTGACCAACTTACCGTTGCTGATGGCACTTCTCTCCCCATCACACACACTGGTTTCAGTTCTCTTCCATCCTCTTTAAAACTATCTAATGTTTTACTTGTCTCTTCTGTTACTGAAAACTTTGAAAACTTAATTTTTGTTTCTCGTTTATGTCACCAAAATAATGTTTCAGTTGAGTTTTTCCCTACTTGTTTTCAGGTTAAAGCCTTGAGCACCGGACAAGTACTAGTTCAAAGACCAAATGAGCACCATGTTTACAAACTTCCACTCACCGCCCGCCCACCATTTGCTGCCACCACCACCATCCATCTGTCTCCTCAACTCTAGCACCAACGCCTTGGACATTCAGCCAAACAAACTCTCCATCATGTCTTACACCACAATGCACTTCTCGTGTCTCCTGTTTCTTTTTCTTCTTGTCATAATTGTCTGGCAAATAAAAGCCATAAACTCCCTTTCACTAAGTCTAGTCTCACTAGCACCTGCTTTTTGGAGCTTGTATATTCTAATGTCTGGGGCCCTTGCCCAGTACAATCAATAGATGGCTACGTTTATTATGTTATCTTTATTGATCACTTCTCAAAGTATGTTTGGTTGTACCCCATGAAATTTAAATCTGATGTTTCTACCATTTTCCAAAGTTTCATGCTCTAGTTGAAAAGGCATTTAACTACAAAATCAAAACCTTATACACTGACAATGGAGGCGAGTATATCGCATTACACTCTTATCTTTCCACTCACGGCATTTCACACCTCACCATACACTCCAGAACACAATGGCCTCTCCGAAAGAAAATATTGTCATCTTACTGAAACCGCTCACTGTCTTCTTCACCAGGCCCCTCTTCCCCTTCGTTTTTTGTCACATGCTCTAACCACTACTGCATATTTAATCAATAGGCTTCCTACACCTTGCCTCAACAACACCACACCCTTCTCCATTTTGTTTAACGCCCACCAAATTATCTCAAGCTCCGTCTCTTTGGCTGCCTCTGCTTCCCATGGCTTAAACCCTACGTGTCCAACAAACTTCAACCCCGTTCTAGTCCATGTGTATTTCTCGGTTACTCCCCCACTCAGAGCGCCTTCATCTGTTTTAACTTTAAACTCCACAAATATTAGTATTCAAGACACGTCACCTTTATGAAAACTACTTTTCCCTTCTTTAACTTATCTTCCCCTCCGCACGTGTCCATTTCCTCCCCATCTCCTTCAAATTCAATTCCACATGATTTCATTTCCTATGACTTTTCACGTTCTCCAAACCATTTACCAAGTTCTCCCTCATCTCAACCTCTAGTTCCAGTTGTCAATAACTCTCTTTCCCACCCTAATTCCCTTTGCATGTCTCCATCCGCTACTGCCTCGTCACCATTTCCCTCCCACATGTCTCCCTCACCTTCTTCCAACAATCCCAATCCCCCCTTGCCCCACTCATTATTACCTCCCACGTCTCCACTTTCCACTGCCATTCCCCATCCTTTTCCCACTATAACCATGGACTCAGGGACTTCTCAAGTACTGCCACCATGCTCTCAAGGTTTAAACCCAGGTAACTCTACCTCTCGTTCTTCTAATACTGCACTCAATACTCATCCCATGCTTACATGATCCAAAACCCGCATCTTTAAACCTAAGCAACTGTATACTGTCACCAAATACCCCATCCCTCATCCTCTTGAACCTTCATGTGTCACTTAAGCCTTAAAATCTCCGCATTGGAGACAAGCCATGTCTGAAGAATTTAATGCCCTTATGACAAATGGTACATGGGATCTTGTTCAACCTCAACAACACTTTAATATCATTGGCAACAAATGGGTCTTTAAGGTGAAACACCATCCCGATGGCACCATCTTTAGATACAAAGCTCGCCTTATGGCTAAGGGGTTTCATCAATGCCATGGTCTTGATTACTTAGACACATTCAATCCTGTGATCAAACCGCAGACCATCAAGATCGTCCTCACTCTTGCCCTCTCTCATGGCTAGCCTCTGTGACAACTTGACGTTAACAATGTATTCTTGCAAGGTGCACTTACAGAAGAGGTGTACATGTCTCAACCTCTCGGATTTGTACATCCTCAATACCCTCATCACGTATGCAAGCTCAAGAAAGCCTTATACAGTTTAAAACAAGCCCCTCGGGCTTGGTACCATGCTCTCTAGACATTCTTACTGTCATGTGGTTTCTTTAACTCACGATCTGATGCTTCCCTCTTTATTTACAAACATGGTTCAGTTGTTGCTTACTTTCTTGTATACATAGATGACTTGCTCCTTACAGGGAATAGTGCACCATTTCTCACTAGTTTTTTGAAGTCCCTCACTGCTACCTTCTCTCTCAAAAACTTGGGCACACCGGGTTACTTTCTTGGGATTGAGTTGCTTCCTACTCCTCATAGTCTTTTTCTCACACAGCACAAGTATGTTCGAGATATTCTGGAAAAAGCACTCATGGAAGGGGCAAAACTGATCTTTACACCTATGGCTCTCTCTTCCAAATTCTCCATGACATCTCTTTCCACAGACGCCACTGGTTTTAGACAGTTAGTCAGCTCCCTACAATATTTATCTCTCACTAGACTGGATGTCGCCTATGCTGTTAACAAGCTTGCCCAGCATATGCAAGCACATTCAGTTGATCATTTCCAAGCTCTTAAGCGCCTTCTACAATATCTGAAATCCACTCTTGCCTTTGGTCTTCATCTTACACGCAGCCCCCATGTCTCTCTTGTGGCATATTGTGATGCTGATTGGGCCAGTGACACCCTTGACAGACACTCTACTGGTGCATACATTGCTTACTTAGGGTCCAATCCCATCTCATGGTGTTCCCGTAAACAAAGGTTCGTTGCTCGGTTCTCTACTGAAGCTGAATACCGCACAATCGCATCTACAGCAGCTGAACTCTTATGGCTGCAAAATATTCTTCAAGAGTTGGGCTTTAAGCTTCCTTCTTCACCAACTATCTTCTCTGACAACATAGGAGCCACTTACTTATGTGCTAACCCCGTTTTCCACTCCTGCATGAAGCACATCTCCATTGATTATCACTTTGTCCGTGAGCTAGTGGCTACCAAGGGTCTCACTGTTTCTCACATTTCCTCCCACAACCAACTTGTAGATCTTCTTACAAAACCACTACTAGGTCCACGGTTTCAATCCTTGAGAACCAAGATTGATGTTCTTGATCCAAACACCATCTTGAGGGGGCATAATAGAGTCTTCACATCGTAGCTGCATGTCATAGTAACTGCATGCCCCACGTGTAGATAACAAAGTCTCCACCAACTGTATTCAAATATAATATTTTAAATATAGGATAATGATGACCTATTCTCTAGGTTGTTACATCTAAATCTGTATATATACTATTGCTAAAGTATTGAATATTAATCTATTCCACTTCTACTTTTTACGTTCTCTCTTACCAGTAACTCCACAACGTGTTCTTTCTCTAGTTNAACTCTACAACGTGTTCTTTCTCTAGTTGCCTATAAGAATAAAAAGAAATTAAAAAAAATGATACAAAAATGTACACGCCAATGAGTTATCGGCGGGTTCTATGTGGATATGCCACGTAATTACTTGTGGTCCTCATATGTTTAATTTTTTTTTTTTTAATTTTTTTAAATTATAATCTTTAAATAATTAAATTAAAAAATATAATAATACATGTAATTTTATTATTAAAATATAATATTCTAGTTAAAAAACCTCTGAAAAGGCATGAATCCACGTTCCACACTCTTCTCAAGCTCCATAAGACTCATAATTTGATGGACAGAAATCCCTGTTTTAAAAGTTGGGTGGTTGGCAAAACCAGTGACACGTACACGTACGCCGTTCTGGTGCTCCTAATTATAATATGTACTCTGGCTTATTGACATCCACAAGAGGAAGATTTTTAATTTCTCTGAGGTTTACTTTCAGTTGACGTTTTGTCTGGACTGGAGTGTTACCAGCACGATGACAAACAAAGTACCTTACGTCTAGTAAGTACTTTTCCAGTCCCATCTTTTCCTTCAGTACGACGTCGAATTGACAAGTTACACCTCTTGCCAAATTCACTATAAAACGCATGCAGCAGCAGCAGCATCATGAGTAGCAAGCCAAATCATTGGGAATCATAGTGGACTGCAGAATGTGAAATGGAAACACAAGTTATAAGTGGAAACTTGAAACTAAAACAAAGTGTTAGCTTAGAATGAAACTAAGATATTGGAACTAAAGAAGAAATTGTAATTTAAAAAAAAATTAAATGTATTGTAAATTCTTATAATTTAAAAAAAATTTCAATCAGATTTCTATAATTATTATTTTTTTAGATTTTTATAGTTTAAATTTTTTTTAATTAAATCTTTACTATCACCCTTAATTATAACTCTATCAGTTTAGTGCTCACATAACAAATTGTTTGTCTATGTGATAATAAAAAAAACTAACGTAGTGCCAAAATGACACAAAAATTATCATCTCATTATTTTTACTCTTAAAGTTTGATGTTGGTAAATATGATGAGGTAATAATTTTTGTGTCACTTTAGTGTCACATTAACTTTTTTAATTGCCACATAGATAAATTATTTACTATGTGAGTACTAAATTAACGAAATTATTAATGATAATGACCCAATTAAAAAAAATTAAACTATAAAGATCCAAAAAATATATATATATAAAAATTTGATTCAAAATTTGTCTAAATTATAAAGATCTGTAATATATTTAAACCTAAAAAAACTAATAAACAAATAAATTTACCTCAGTTTGTAGGATTCACAAAAGACATGTAAGGATTTCGTTTTCTTGTACAATGTTCCATACAGTTGAGTGGTCAAATTGAATTTCTGTAGTTTCTTGGTACTTTTTCAGATTTTAAATTCTGAATATATCTTGTGAATTGTGCTTATGATTAAATTTTAGCAATAAAAAAAAAAAGATTCACCTCTACAAATTTTGATGATAAGTTTACAAATATGATCTGTGTGTTAAAATGTATCAGTCATGTTCTGTCTAGCAAGCAGGAGCTTTCTCTCTCAAATCTACCTCATTCTTCTACACATAAAAATTGCTTGAAAATGTAAGTGCTATTTCAGTTAATGAGTTCTTTACGTGTTTCACTTGAGTACCCAAAAGCAAAAGTATGATTAAAAGTGCTTACCATGACAGAAAGTGAAAGTGAAATCACTGGTCAGTTGATTATATGCGACCCCAGTTGTGGGGGAATATGAACCTCACCTACATTAGGAAGGTATAAGTGAGCTCTGCAGAGCAATGACACATCAGTGAAGTCATGGCTACAGTTTTACACAAAGTGTTATTCCAAAGTTACTGCCATGGTTGAAAAGTGAGTGTAATTAGAAGTGTTTGCCATGAATAAATAGTGAAAGTGTTACTAAGAATTCTATGCAGGCAAACAGGGATAAACGTCCATGTGCAAGTGCTGGAAGGGGGCGACTATTCTACAAATGCAAAATAATGCATGTTTCCTATATTTTGGTTCATGGATTTTGGTGGAGAGTTTAGCAACTTTGGTACTACAATGATTTTTTATAGACATAGATGTACAAGTAGAGAGAGATTCTTTTGTTCTCTGCTTGAGAATATTTTATCATATCAGAAGCTACGTTTAAATCCTTCAAAGAAGGGCTTCAATAATACAGAAATTTTATGTTGCCCATGAGTCTCAATTCCTTGTGTTTCATGTTGGGAGAAGATCCAATCTTTTACTAAATGCTTGAATTTGTCTTCGAGCTTACACATGCCTTAAATAGTTCTGTTACGTTGTTGGAGTAAATTATCAGCGTTGCAAATTTTAGTAACTGCGTGTTAGAATTACATAATTAAAACTATTGATTATGGTAAAGAATAACAAACAGTTATATATTTTGGTTGATTCTTGGGCTGTGCATGGTTTGGAACTGTAATGTTTTAGTTTCCTTTCTCCGAATGTACATACATGCGTAGAGACTTTTGTTGCAGTGACCAATTACTATTCTCATAAACACTAGGAAAATCCACCGTTAACGTTTGTAGCTGCAGCCTATAGTTAAACTTTTACATGTAACATAGTGGGCTATTATTAACCTGTAGTATTTTAGAATAACTATGAGATGATCTTCACTCAGTACAGGTATCATCTGGCTTTTGCAGCATTTGCTGGTTATAACATGATTTTGGCCATTGCTGCGGCAGCGGGTTCTGGCATACCTCAATGGTGTAGATGCTGATTCTGTATTGGCCCCAAGTACCCTCTTTGTGAAGGTGAGTTTCTTACCAACTCAAAATGATATTCTGTGTGTGTGAATCTCACCCTTCTTCTGTTTTTCTCTTCATATCAGTATATATGCATTACTTTCCAAGCAAGCTATTGGAATGAATTTCAAATGAATATTCCTGTGTCCACCTAACCACTACAATGACCTTGCGTTTCGTTTGATTTTCTTTCTGAGCATCCCTTTCAATTAACAACTCCGCTGAATCAGAGAATAGTTTATCAACTTGTGCATAAATAATAGTCCCTGAATTTTGAAATCTGTAGTTACTTGTGACCTTTTTCTGTTTGGTTTTTTCACCTAGCATTCTAGACCTTGCACATCAAAGGCTTGAGAGGAATCAAAAAGGAAGCTGCTCTTTGTTCTTTGTTTTTGGCGCTGAAATTGGAAAGAAGCAGAGACACTATTGGTTTCTTTGATATGCATTAATGGCTCGTGACTGATGTAATAACAGCATTAATTGTCTTAACTTGATACAATGCTTTATATTAACTAATCTCTAATCCCCTGTGATGCGGGATAGGATGGTGTTGAGTTTGATGTTTTTAAATTAAAATTAGAACAGCTAAAGAAGAACTTGTATAAAGAGAAGAGAAGGAAGCCACTGATGACGTGATATGGTGTACACAAGGGAGAGCTATTATTATAATCTAGTTTCAAACCCGTGTCATGTATCAGCAATTACTTAAACGAAAAAATTAAATTCTTGAAAAGAGAAAAAAAAAATAGAAAAGAAAGATAATATAATAATTATAAATAATTTTTTTAACAGATAAATAATTTTCTTTTAGGTGTATATGAGGATAAATTTTGAGAAGAGAAACCTACAGTTATCTCCCCCTATCGGGCCCCGCCTGCCCAGCAATCTTGAACCCATATCCCTCGTCTTGCTCACTGTCTTTTTCTTTCATTGATTTTGAACTTCCTCCACTTTGTTGACGTGTTGGAGGACTAGTTGCCTTGCCCACCAAAGGAAACAGAGTATTACTATTATATTATATTCTCTAGTTTCTAGAGGTGGAAAATAGGCCAAACTCGATGGACTGACCCGTTTTGATCGGAATAAAAAAAAAAACTCAAATAAAAATTGGTCAATTTGGCTCATGGCCCATTCGAGTTCGGGTTGAGCCGACCTTTTTTTTTTTTGAAAGGTGACCAAATCATATTAATATATATTTTTGAACTTTAAAGTATGTACTATTATAATTTTTTTAGTTACTTATACATATTTATTTTAAATTTATATTTACATGCATTTTTTATACGTATTTGATTCTTTGTTTTAATTTTATTTATTACTTTATGCATATATTTTTGTTTAATTAAATTCATTAATAATTTAACTAAAATCACTAAAACAAAAACTTAAACTTTTGTTAGATTTTAGCGTAATTACAAATAAAAATAATTAAAAAAAAAGTGGACTGGCTTGTTTAAGTCAACTGCCTGTGTAGAGCCATGCCGAACCAGCAATTTGTTAGCCCAAATAAAAAATGGGCCAATTTGGCCCAGCCCATTTTGGCCTGCAGCCTAATCGGGCTGAGCCAAAACGGACCGGCCCATTTTCTAGTTTCTTTCTATCATTAACCTATACCTGGTATATATAAAGCGAATTTAACAATTGAAAGACCACTAAAAGACAACATAATTTTGGAAAACTTACAAAGCCGGTAATCATACAACCATGACAAAGCTAGAAAATAAAATTTGACATTAGTCACAGAATAGTGTAAAATAGAGATAAACCTTAAGCCATTTGAGGCCACTAACTCTAATTTGCATCCACTACTTCCTTTCATTTTTTTTCAAAAAGCAATTATGTTTATCAATATGTGCTTGATTCAACTAGTAGTAAATTAAATTTTAAGCATGTGTCATTGGCTGTGATAAAGGGTTCAAGATCCAATGAAAACATTGTTGAAAAAAAAAATGTAATTATTCTAATTCTCGAACGAAACTAGTCTCATATTCAATTGAGTAAAATAAAAATACTCGTGATATTAATCTTAACAAAAAAAACTAATTTTTTTAATTATAATACTATTATAAATTATAATATTAAATAATTAATTTAAATATATAAATATATCATCATTCTTTGAGTTTTGTGTTGAAATCTAATATTTGTAAAAAGGCTTAATTATAATTTAGTTATTCTATTTTAACAACTTAAATTTTTTGGTTCTCATTCTTTAAAAATGAACTATTGAATCCCTCTATATTTATAAAATGTACAATTTTGGTCATTTTGTCTTTAAGTCAAAATTTTTAAGTTTATTTCAAGGTGTAAAGTTATTTGATTCATAATCTCACCGTTCAGATTGAAGAACTATGTCTTATGAACCTCTTCACTAAATTTCAACTTGATCTAACGGTAAATGAGTCTAGATTCTCTGTTAGATAAAAACTTATGATTTTAGTATTTTAGGCTGAGTCCCACTGTTAAATCGAGCTGAAATTAAGTGGAGAAGTTCATAAGACGTAACCTTCATCTGAATGGTGAGATTATGAATCAAAGAAATTTACACCTTCAAATAAATTTAAAAATTTTGATTTAAAGATAAAATGACTAAAATTGTATATTTTATAAATATATAAAAATTTAATAGTTCATTTAAAAAAAAAAAAAGACTAAAATATTCAAATTATTAAAATATGAGTACTAATATATATATATATATAAAAGAACGTTAGGGTGAAGCTTAGGTGGAGACCCTCGCCGTACCGTATCGGATAATTAGGCCAGGTGTTAAGTGGATGACCCTGGTTACATAAAATGAGAACAAACCTTCAACTTTGGCCTTGCTGGAGCTGGATAGTGGACACTCCCCTTGAGTCTAGACCCTCCCAAATAAACACCCCAAGCTTTCAGACACAATCACACGCGCACACTTTCTCGCACAACTAGAGCAACCCCAAATGGTTCCGACAGATACAGAGCTCGATCTGTGTCTTATGTTATGCTTTGCCTTTGGCTACGTTTAATTTTGATTTTGATTTTCTGGGTCTAGCTCTAAGAGGAGACTGTTATTCTTATACACAGTATTAGTGGAAATGAATACTAATAGTGCAAGTGGTGGAGGTGGAGGTGGTGGTGGTGGGGGGACAGTGGGGGCCGCGACAGGGATGATGGGGATTCGGTCACCGTTCACTGTGTCTCAGTGGCAGGAACTGGAACACCAAGCTCTGATTTACAAGTACATGATGGCTGGTCTTCCTGTGCCTCCTGATCTTGTGCTCCCCATTCAAAAGAGCTTCGAGTCCATTTCCCAAAGGTTCTTTCATCATCCCACCAGTGAGTTCTCAAGTCCCTTCTCTTTCTCTCTCCTTTTTCGATTCATTTTCTGGGTTTCTCTGATTGGATATGAGGAACTCATTCTAATGTTGAAGCTATAAAGTCTCGTGCTTTTCATTCTTCTTAGATAGATTTTATTTTTTAATGGTCACAAGAAAGCATTTCAGATGTTTTTACTTTTCATTTCTTTCTATTGCGGGGTGACCATGTCATTTATGTTCAAGTGACAGCATTGACTTGCTTTCAACCCCAATGACTGATTGCATTTGGGTTTCCCCTTTTTGTACTTGAAATTGAAAGACATGCACTTGAATTTACAGTAGGGGTACATGTGGCTTATATGATGGATTGTGCTAGGCATGAACTTTTGGGGCAACTCATTATATTTATACCCTATTTTGGTATCCGTGCAATCAATTGGCCAAAAGAATCGATCTTTCCATTTTTGGAGGGTTTTCATTATCGTTGCAATTAAACATACTTTCTTTGTGTTGCATATTCCGTATCTTTCCCAAGGATATTTATTTTGTCCTGGAAGAAATTATTGAGAGAAACACAGATTTGTAGTTGCTGCTTGGTTATTTGTCTCCCTTCTCCTCAACTTTTTTAAAATTTATAACTTAATCTTACTAATACAGTATTAATTTATAAACTTTTTAGTAGAACAGTAATACTCAAGTGACTATGCATTGCCATTTTTTACTCCTTTGATTACAGACAGTCATTTTGTTATTGTTGTTGCTAATCTGATATCTTATTCACGTAACCTGTGGCATGTCTAGATATTTGTGGTAAAGTAGAAGTGTATAACTGTGCATATAATTTTGCAGTGAGTTATTGTTCCTTCTATGGGAAGAAAGTGGACCCAGAACCGGGGCGATGCAGGAGGACTGATGGGAAAAAGTGGAGGTGCTCCAAAGATGCATACCCAGACTCCAAGTATTGTGAGCGCCACATGCACCGTGGCCGCAACCGTTCAAGAAAGCCTGTGGAATCACAAACTATGACACAGTCATCATCCGCTGTGACATCACTGACTGTCACTGGTGGCAGCAGTGCAACTGGAAACTTCCAGAACCTTCCCACAAATGCCTTTGGTAATCCCCAAGGCACTGGTTCAGGAACCGACCGTCCTCAGTATCATCTAGATTCCATCCCCTATGGGATCCCAAGTAAAGAATACAGGTATATAAATCTTAGTTATATATCACTCAAGTTGATTGTTTGGAAAATGGAACATGGTTAACCTAAGCTAGAGAGAATGGGAAAGAAAATACATTTATTAACTCTATATTGCTTGACATATTTAATGCAAATTTCTTTACTTCTTGTGTGGTTAAGTTTCTATACCATTTTCTGAATCCGATGCCTTGCTTTAACTCTTTTCCTTTTTGCCTATGAAGGTGAATTTCTGAGATGTAAATTATGACATGAATATTAATCCTGATAAAAAATTTGTTGACATTTTTTTGCCTGAGCAAAATTTTGTACCCCATCTGGGGATTGGATGCTTCAGAACTGCAAAGCTTTCGTTGTTATTTTGTTGTAATGATTGTTCTGGGCCCTAATGTCTTGAGATAGTTTTCAAATTCTCTTGCAATTTCAGAGATCAATGGGGTTTGGTTGTCTTATTTCTTTTGGGTTCTTTATTTTCTGCTTTGCTTGCTAAAGTTATTGCAAAAATTTGAAAGCTTTAGAAATTATTGCTGAGTGCTATTTGCTGCAGAACTATCTCCTTCAATCTTTTTATATAATTTAATGAGAAGTCATGTTAGTTACCTGGCTTTTCTTCATCCTTAGTAAAAAATTCTTTCTTTGATGTAGAAGAGGGAAGTTATAGTTCTTCTCCAGAATCTTAAACTGTTATTTTTCTATGTCCTGTTCCTATTATTTGCTTTCTTTTCCATTGTAGAGTGATGCTCAAACATACAAACTAGGTAGAAATTCTGGAGTCCTTCATGTATCCAGATTTTCTACTAACTACATGGCGTTGGGTCCCTTGATAAAATTGTGAGAGAGTATAATGGAGAACTTCCATTTCGCGGCTAATGATATAGTAGATCAACTTGTTAGTAGGAATTCTGGAAATTTTCATTTCACAAAATTTCCCATAAATTACTTCTTGTTTGAGTCCCTAGATAAAATTATGAGAGTATGATGGAGAACTTCCATTTCCTGGCTCATGATATAGTGGATCAACTTGTTAGCCCTATGAAGTGCTCTGGTGTCTGTTTGGATATTCATTTTGTCCTGCGGAAAGAGCTGTTTTGGATAGTCATCTCATCTCTTTGGTTTACTTTGTTGCTTTCTGTTTTTGCACTAATTTATTCCTGAAGTATGATGTGCATTGTGAAATACCCTCCATACTATTATGTGGTTCACGCAGGGTAAAGTAGTTGCACTGACTTTGCAGATTTATTGTGTTGACTGGACTGGAGTCCTTCAATATCACACTTCCCTTGATTACTTATAAACTAGAGGGTGTGTGACAGTTTCCTTTTGGAGTAGACTGTAGTAGTATTAAATTAGCAAAAATGCAAATTACCCTGTCAACTTTAGCCCTCTAGCAAATCACCATATCCAATTTCAATATTTGCAGTTAACCACCTGAGTTTTTGAAAATATCTCAATATATCCTTACCACCCACTTTCGTTAATAATAGACATGCACTTAAGTATTGCATTAGTGGATGACTGGATGGCAAAGGTCTATTGAGATATTTTGCAAATTTCTGGTGGTCAATTGATAAAATTGAAACCACAGGTGGTAATTTTCCAAAGAGGCAAAGTTGAAGAGGGTAAGTTGCATTTTACCGTCTTCAATATAGCAGCAAAAGTTGTTCCGTACCAGGGCCATATTATATAAAAACAAAAAAGAAGAAATAGACTATAACTTGCATACACACACACACACACATATATATATATACATTTTACCAGGCTATAGTATAGATATAACTTCTTCCTCAAACATTATTATTACATTGATGTTTTTACTGTTGGTTGTTGTATCACCCGACTTAAGTTGGTTTGTTTACAAGGTATAGTTGCTAGTGAGAAGTAATGACTTTAGTTAGTCAATGAACATTTTCCATGCCGTATTTCTGTCAGATTATATGTATGGATATGTCTGAGTTTATTTGCAGTTGAAGTATCCATTTCAAAGAATTTTAGCTAATTCTTTGGCATTGCTATTTGACCATGTCTGCAGGATTAAACTAGGTTAATGTGCCAAATAGTGAACTGCATAAATTTTTCTCTGATTTTAATTGAATTTGAAATGAACAGGTATGTTCAAGGAATTAAATCTGAGGGTGGTGAACGTAGTTTCTTTTCTGAAGCTTCGGGAAGCAACAGGGTTCTGCAAGTGGAGTCATCGCTGGAAAATACATGGGCTTTGATGCCAAACAGAGTTGCTGCCTCATTTTCTACATCAAAATCAAGTAATAGTTCCATGTTGCAGAGTGATTATCCCCAGCATTCATTCTTATCAAGTGAATATGCTGCCTCAGCCTCAGGGGAATGTGTGAAGCAAGGTCAGTCTCTTCGACCTTTCTTCGACGAATGGCCTAAAAGCAGGGAGTCATGGTCTGGTCTAGAGGATGAGAGATCCAACCAGACAGCTTTCTCCACAACTCAACTCTCAATATCCATTCCTATGTCATCTTCTGACTTCTCTACAACCAGCTCTTGATCTCCCAATCCTGTAATCGTCTATGTTGTTGAAGATAATTAGATGAACGAAGAGAATGGTCCTCAAGGATTTGCATTGCAACTCAGTGCTAGAAAAGAACCAAACTAGTCTACTTGTCTATGCTATGCTCCAAAGAATTCCTTTTTCTTTTATTTTTTCTTTGCGGAATATGTCTCCATGGTTGTGCATTTTCTCATCTGCCGACCTACTTGTCTTGTGTAAGACTTTGTAAGCTCAGCTATTTTGTTATCAAGGGAAGCGAACATCTCATCCGGTGGGTATTATTTATATTTTATAGAACCTTGCAACATTCTCCGTTTTGTATCTAATGAATGGCACCATTATTTTGCCGTGTTTTGGTTGATGCTGAATTAGTTTCCATGTTTTCTTCAATCAATGCATCTCTTGGAACTCTGAAAATGGCCCGTGGCTTTACATGGCGTTTCAACTGTATTTGGATAGGCTTATATTACATTACTATAACTCAAAGGAAAATATTGATGTACCATTATCCTATCAATGATTCAGATGAGCTTTAGGTTTAATGGACAATTAAGATGAACTAAATATGAATCATGTAATATGATCCAAATCCATTTCAATTAGAAACTGATCGAAGCATTATTAGTTTTTTTTTTTTTTTTTTTACTTTAGTTATAACTTTGAGTTTGAATATAAAATTTACGAGTTTTGAAGACGATTTTAGTATTATTATTCCTTTGGTTTAGTATTACCGTTAAAAGAGAGTAAAAAAGGGAAACGACCTTGAACTTTGGTAAATGTATCTCAGTATTTTCAATCGCAACGGTAAAACTTTTCCCAACTTTTGAAAAATGTTTCAAAAGATAGTGTGGGAATAAGGAATCTAAAGGCTGGGGAATAGGATGATTCCAATCATTTAGATTTTCAAGCTTTTAAATTAAACGTATAGATTAGCTAGAAATCTGTCCAGTTAACTTAAAATTATTGCAATTATCTAGAATTAATAGGTAGAGACAGAGTAAACTTAAAAATTCATATAAACAAGTTAACTAAACTAGTAATGCACAGTACGTAGAACAGAAGATTTCCACCCTTACAGAAAACAGAGGATGTGAACTGCAAAACGAAGCATGTAATATCTAGAAACTAAGACAATAAAAGCATACTATTTTTAATTTTTTATGCCCGTACTTTGTGCGTCCAACCGGTCTGACCGATCATTTTTTCTCATACTGGTTCGCTCACGGGTTCAATTTTTAAAACATTGATTTTTATGCTCGTACTTTGCATGGTGCAATCTTCTTCTTATGCATTATTGTTTGTTTCTTCTTACTTATTACGCACTATTTTGAGTACTTTTTATCTTCTAATTTAGATTATAATTTTATTAAGAGAGACCATTATGGTATAAAACGAACTGAAAATTAGAGTACAGTGTAGATTTTATCCCTTTGTCATTCTCCTTATAAGTTTTTGCTAAAGTTTCTTTTAGTCTTTTATTGAAGGGCCAGCAAAGAAGATTGCGTTGTTTAAGTGTAGAACAGAAATTAAGAAAAGTGAGCATGCTTAAAAGTTAAACAAATCTACAGCTGGGCTATTACTTCTTAATTTTCCTTCCATAATTATATTTTTACAATATTCCATATCTGACTTAAGCTGCTTCAGCAATCAATTAAAGGTCATAAATCAAGAATGGTAACTCTTTTTCTCCTTTTGGTGAAAAGAATGTAACACATGATTTAGGTGTACTTGTTTCAGTGAACTTGATCGTTCTTTGACTTGAATATTGTATTTTGATAATTTATTTACTCTATTATTATAGTTACAAAATTATTTATTTTGATATTACAATTTTTTATTTAAAAAAATATAAATGTTAGCAGGTAGAGCCCATTGGACATGCCACATGTCATGTAGCGTGTCCCTTAAGGACATGTCACATAGCATGTGGTGTGTCCCACCTGCAAAGTCTGNCTGTCGCGCTTGTAGGTGGTGGGGGTCGCCAAACATGCCACATACCATGTGGTATATTCTCAAGGGACATACCGCATGATATGTGACACGTCTAGTGGGCTTTACCTGTTGATATTTATTTTTTAAAAAATAAAAAAACTATAATATTACAGTAAATTGTTATGAAACTATAATAATGAGATAAATAAGTTGTTAAAATGTAATATTTAAATCAAAGAACTGAACTTGTACACCTGAAGAAAATATATTAAAATTCTATAATATATTTCTCACAATTTTCTTGTCTCAACTTATTCTTATGACCACGAACAATGTCTAACTTTAACAAATTGACATGAAGATCATTCCAAAACTCCCTTCCAGAGTAAAAAAACCCCCCAAAGTACCATTCTTTTCACTACAAAGATAAATATGATGTCTTGTTTTCCAAATAGACACCAAAATAATTTATTTTATAATAGCCGAAGAGTCTTGGTTCAATTAACATTGTCATTAAGCTAAAGGCTCCATCTACACAGATGAAGGGTTTAAATCCTCCTTGAACCCTTTCTTAAAGATTACTAAGTGATATTCCTCTTGAACCCAAAGTACCCAGTCAAGGACAATGTTCACATATAAGCAATCCTCTCTTCGTTAAGTACATGATAGTCTATCTATATAAACCATTCCCTCTTCCTTAAGTACATGATACTCAATCTTTATCATAGCAATCATACTGCCAACCTCAGGTAGCGAGTAACCTAGAAAAGCTTATAAGGCCGCACCTATGTTAGTCCTAGCAGATAATATAAGTAGAAAAGATGTGTGATCATTTAGGCTTGGGAGAAAACTGTACTTTGTATGAAAGAAAAGATATATACTTCAACAATGACCCAGAGTTGGTCCTTGAGAAAGATTCATTTCTGGGATAAATATAAAAAATATATATATAAATTAAGGGTATATTTCATTACAAGAAAACAAGAGATTTCTCATAGATAAAATCTATGAGAAAACACCTACAAATCCGTGAGAAACGCTTTTTTCATAAATTTTCTCACGGAAAAATTAGTCTGTGATAAACATTTTTGACAGACTTTCTCTCAAACTCACAGTGAGCGTAAGAAAAATATAATTCTGGGACAAATATAAAAATAACATAAATTAAGGGTACATTTTAAAACATAAATTATGGCTAAAAAGATTGCATTAAGATTTTACAAACAGATCCGGCACTGTGTCACGTATTGAAGTTCATTCATTTCTTTTATGTGCCTTCTTTCAACGTACATATTTTCGGTGGCCCTTTGTTGCTGAGTGCCATGCACGTCTCATAATATGATAATTGACCATTTGTAAACCACAAATTCAAGCCACACGCCAATCATTTACAAGAAGATAAAATTTCGTGAAAGACTTTTGAGGAAGTTTAAAGAATGGTATCCAGTTAATTCGATCTTCTTCTCTCCTTTCCTAAGGCTTTGAGTGGCTAAATATTAGATAATATTTCACTCTCAATCACAGACAATGGAAGTTCACCCAAAGAATATATGATATTGATGATGCTTGATCTGAGCTAAAGGTCGAAAAGATGGATGAGGTTGGGCCGAGATTGTATTAATTGCACAGTAACAAGTGAACTAAAAGTCGGGTGGTGATACCCGAGCTCCAAAACTTAAGATAGTTCGGTCCGAACTAAAGAGGATAATAAATGCTAAGGGAAACAGAAGTCTGTATATTTGTTACTGAGAGCTATTTATAGATGAGAGTTAAAGAATATAATAGGAATATGCAATATAAAGATTTGATGATATGGATTTTTGGTGAAATAGGTTTGAATGTAATGAGCCAAATGATTGGGTATCTACAGATAGGTCCAATTAATGGCTCATAATTTACATTGTGTAGCTGCTACTATTACATTAGACCAAATGCTCACATGTGAGATTCCCGCTAGCCTGAGCTCTTCGAAGAACCTGCATATATATACCTTGTTTCTACAAATGAACAATCTTCCTGCCACCATTCCTCCTGAATTCTCTGCTTTATTAGCCTTAAATAATTGGTTATCTGCACCATGCATGACTGCTCACCTCTATTCATACATAGGGATGAAAACTCCAATAATATATTATATTGTTAGATGCTCACTTTGAGGCGCATGTTGCGGATTTCGGACTTGCAAAAGTTCTTGCAGCATCGTGTACGGTTACATTGCACCAGCTTCCTATTCTTCTTATTCATCATTCACAAGGTTTCTATTCAGGCTATTCTCTACCATAGCCCTTTCTTACTTACTTCTACTGAGATTTGAATACGAGATCTCTATTATAGAACACTCAATACTCAATCATTAGGATTTAATTAATCTCAAAATATTTCTTTGATGAGGGATGGTCACTAAATTTTAGATCCAGTTTAATTAGTTTTTGGGCCATAATGAGTTTAATGCTTTGTAGTGGATGAATGATTTGTTTCTAATAAACATTTTTAATGCTTGGCAGAATATGCTTACACTTAAAAAGTTAATTATGAAAGTGATGTTTATAATTTTGGTGTAGTGTTAATTGAAGCTGATAGTAGGAAGAAATTAAAGCTAATGGGTGAGTTTGGGGATGGGGTGGACATTGTGGGATGGATCAAGAAAATCATATCAGAGCTCTCTCAGCCATCTAATGTAGCATCCATGTCGGTAGTATTGGATCATGTCAAGAACCGATTCAACCTAAAAACTTAAGCTCTTAGGTGAAAGCTCAATAATAATTTTATATCTAACAAATCCAAGACTTTATATGCCTTGTTTTAACCTTCTTTATCAACAAGTTATTTGGAACCAAACATTCCCCACTAGTTCTTACTTTTTGTAGTATAACAGCATGATATTGCAGAGTATCTATCAGCTAGAGGAAGAAGAAAAAGCAAATTAATGATATTTAATTTGTATGGACCTGAAGACCAGCCGAATCTTCTTTATATGACACAGGACAGGAGTGTGCAGCAAGGTCTAATATAGTTATCATCTATCTTTTTTTTTTTTTTTTACTAATTCATTCTTTTAAGTCTTAAATTAATATCGATTATCTCTAAAAGGCAAAAGCTGTTTAATGAGAGATTACAGTATTTCATAGGAATCAACCAAGAAAGGTAAAAATACTGATAATACCTAATAAATTCATTACTCTTTACTACTGTAAAAGGACTAAAATGCCTTTGCTTAAGATATACATTCTCCCTTTTTAACTCAATTCGAGGAGACTTCATCTCAACTCTCTCTCTCTCTCTCTCTCTCTCTCTCTTAATTCCTCTCACTTTCTCCTTCAAGGCCAAGCTAACCTGAGGGTCGAAGGTAGCGCCGGAATTCTAGTTCCAGCCTCCCCTTGACCATTTTTCTCTTTTTGCAAGTTGCTGATCTCACTCTAACTCTAGCTACGACAGATACAAATACTAAATACGATGTTCGCTTTACCAGCGTAAGACCTCTTTGAATAATGTTTACAGGTGCACACGCTGTATTGTAGGTAAAACTTAATTTAATTTCATACTTTGCCTGTTTTCTTGTAGTACCCTTATTAGCTAGCATTAGCAATTACTGTAGGGAACGGAATTTGCAGTTTTGTCTGGTAAAAATGAGAATTCCTAGCTGTTTTGAAATTGCTGATGGATATAGGTTCTATGCATGCATGAGTATCAATCTCTCAATTCTTTGAATAATCTTTTCACACTTCATCCTCATTCATATCCTTGACAAGACTGGAAACTAAAATTATATACACGTACGTGATTGTCTGAAAACTCTCTTTTTGGCTGTAATATGCACGAAAGATATTGACCTGACTTTTCAAGGGTTTTCCTTGGACTGGAGTCGGTATTATTATATATCAAAAGGCAAAACAACTAAAGATAACTGTAAGCTTACAGAAGCAGAGTGCCTTATCATGCACTTCTGTGAGCTTCAATGTTTTGACAAAAAAGAACTTTCTTATTTAAATATTCATTATGTTACAAAGATTTGGGCATTTTCTTATGTGTATTCTTTCTTGGGTGACTCTCTTCCCAAGAAGAAAGTCTTGTGTATGAAGCCTTTTATTAATAAAATAAGAGTCTCAAAGTGCTCATCCTACAAAATTACAGCTGTAAGTACTTCAATAACAATATCCTTAGAACAAAGATAGCTTACCCTATATTTGATAGGTCATCACCAATCAATCTTGCAATTAAAGGATACCAGCACGTGATGCTCCATTACAGCTCTACCAACTGCCTAAGGTTGATTGATTACATTTTAGGCTATTGATAATTGAGCCTTATCTCTATCTACGAAAGTACACATAGATTTTGAATGAATCAAATTTTCTAATATGCGAGAGCTACTATGTATCGTTTATAGTAGAAATTTTTTAAAGATCTTGTTGTGATCATATTGTCATCACCAATCAATCTAAAATGGCAATTAAAGGATACCAGCAATGGATGCCCCAACAACAGCTCTACCAACTGGCTAAGGTTGGTTGATTACATTTTAGGCTATTATTTATTTAAGGTTTATTGACAGTTTTGGTCTCCTGTTTTGTTGAGTCCTACGAGTCAGTTCCTTATTTTTAAAACTCAACGATTTGATTTCTGTATTTTAGTGAGTTTGACAATTTTATTTCTCTCGTTAGTCAACCTAACGGCATACTGACGTGTCACAAATATATTAATTTTTTATTGTTATAATGTTGATATGGTATAAAAAATTATTTTTTAATTGTTAATAACTATTTAAGCATAATTAAGTTATAATTAACATAACATAACTTTTTTTATTGTTAAATAACCATTTAAAATTTTTTTCACAAAATTCAAGCAAATAAAAAAAATTAGATCAAGTAAGACATGTAAAAAAATTCTATATTTTTTCAAATTAAGTCCATAAGAGATTTTACTAAAAATTTTAGATAAGATTATCTAATTTCAAATTTTTTTGATTGTTTGAACTTTGTGAAAAAATCTAAAATTTTGGTAGAATCTTTTATAGACTTAATTTTAAAAAATCTAATTTTTTTTCTACATGTTTTACTTGATCTAAAATGTTTTTATTTGTTTGAATTTTGTGAAAAAAATTTAAAATGGTTATTTAGCAATAAAAAAATTATTTTTATGTTAATTATGCTTAAATAGTTATTTAATAATTAAAAAAATAATTTTTTATGTCACATTAGTATGATAACAATAAAAAATTAATTTTATCTGTGTCACGTCAACATACCGTTAAGTTGACTGTTAGGTTGATTAACGTGAATACTAAAATTGTTAAACTCACTAAAATATAAAGACCAAATTTAAAAATAGTAGATTGNCTCATAGGACTCGATAAAATAGAGAGATAAAAACTGTCAATAAGTCTTTATTTAATAATTGAGCCTTATCTCTATGTATTCTTTAGTAGAAAATATTTAAATTAAAAATATTTTTTATTTTTATTCTCATGTTAAAAGTGAACAAAGAAAAATTGATAAAATTTTTAAAATCTTTTCTGAATGCATATCACAGTTTTTTTTTTTTATTTTCTTTGAAATGTTTTTTTGGTGGAATTTCTTAAAATGTATTTAAATGTCATTATTTTTTAAAAAGTGAGATGTGGTCATTAACAATTTTTTTTATGTATTTAAGTTGATAAAAATACTTTTATTTTATTTGTTACAAATAAATAAATATGAGTTTTTGAAAAAGACTAAAGTGCTTAAGAGGGAAATTACCTTTATAGATATAGATATTGCATTTGAAATTACTGAGTCACCCTCCACCTCCTTGCTGCTCCCTGGCCAATTTCAGTAATTTTCCCCCTTTCCCTACCAATTTCACAGAATCACAAAAACGGTCCCTTCCCTCCCTTATCGCGTTAATAAACCTAAATGCCCTCCTTTCTCTCTCTCCCTTTCTACTTCAACTGAAGGACCGAGAGACTCACTCTCTTCTCTCCTTCTCGTCTTGGTGAAGTCTCTCTCTCTCTCTCTCATTCTCGCACAGACGCACAGGACGCCATAGCCGCGCCCACGCAAGTGAGTAGCGATTAGCGAGGTATGCTCTCAATCTAAGGCTTCTGCTTCTTAGTGTAGTGGATAGGCTTGGAACTTTTCTGGCTTTTGATTCTCTCTGATAGGGGTTAATATTCTCCTCTTTAGAGCACGTTTAGTAACAGAATTATTTCGTGTGAAATGGGAACCGGAGTGGGTTGGAATGGAGTGACCATTCATGTTCCATTGTTTGGTTTCTATTTTATTTTGTTCTCTCATTTGATACTAAAGTTAGCATGGGGTGCAATCTTAATTATGACTAAAAGAGGATAAATTAAGAAAAACAAAAACATCAACTGATTCCATCTTGCCTGGAATCACTGTTTGTATCTATCATGTTCCATTGTTTGGTTGCATCAGGAATGAAAAGGCAGTCCATTCCATTCTATTCCTATGTCATGTGCGATGCATAAAATCAGCATAGAATGGAATTTTAATTATGACAAAAAGCGGATAAATTAGGGAAGACGACAGATGTCAATTCATTCCACCCTGCTAGGAACCCCTCTAGAAGGGAATGACAATTCCAATCTCTACAGAGTGAAGGCCTAGAATGGAGTTGTTGTTCCATGTTTTTTTATGGTACCAAGCGTAAGAATCATCATTCTTACAGAATCAAGGCAGAAATAGAATTATGTTTCCATGTAACAGATGAACTATTAGGAGATGCCCAGTTCTGTCTCTAGGTCAAACACCATTTTTTTCAACATGCTATCTTTCCAAAATTCCATCCCTGGGCTGAGAAAAGGGGTAATCTGTATAAAGTTTGGAATTTCTATTTGTTAAAGACTCTTGTTGATCAGTCAATCCTGATATCAATTGCTTAAAGTGGTTGTGGCCTTGCCAGTGAGTGTTCACTCAACTGGCACAAGGAGATCTCATGTCAAGGCCAATCCAGGTTTGAATCTGGGTGGAACAATTTTCCCCTTAAGTTCCTCTTACCCTCCCTTGGAAGTTGTAATATGATAAAAAATTTATGTCTTAAAATTGTTTTCTCTTTCAATTTTCTTTTGCCTCTGTATTGTGTTCGCAGCACCTTAAGGTGTAACATATAATATGATGAACTTTTAATTCCCTTTTGTAACGATGTTTCTCATTTTGATCAATGACTGGGAGGGGTGAGGGACTGCTATGGTTTAAACTAATGGGTTCTTAAACATAGCAGGATGCCACAGGTTTAAAAGGCTAGTGGCTATAGAAAGTATGTTGTTCAATGTTCATTAATTTATATTCTTGGTTGTGGAATTTCTCCCTCCATTTTCTGGTTTTTATGCTCTGGTTAGTTTTACGGTTATTGGTGAATTATATTTCTTGTGCATTTAGAATATGTACATCTTGCTATATAAATTCAAGATAAGAATCTTTAGAAATAGGCTTGATTTTTATGGATGAGAATAAATAGCTGTTGAAATAACTCAAGAGGGAACCATCTTAAATTCTTGAAATTTACTTCCTTATATATTTGAATTATGACGCATGGATACTTGCATTTTGGTGCCATACCCATAAGTGGATATGTTTCCGTGTCAGATACTTATTGCCACATGATCAAGACATATCTTTTTTTTGTCTGAAACGTATCAAATTAAATGCCAAAAAATGCCAAAACTCCCCTGAAACGTTGATTTTTTAGTAATTTTTGGAATGAATATATAAATTATATTAATTCTAACACAATTTATTAATTTTTATTATGCATATAAATATTTTTTAATATGTTATCTTAAATACCCTGCTGTAACCATATCTTAGATTTTTCAAAATTTGTCCTATCCCTGTATCGTGCTGAATTTGATACCTAATGTATCTGCATCAGTGCAACATAGCATTTGAATATCAGATTTTCACCCCTATATATCTCATAGTTACTTCCATGAATTGTAAAAATATTTATTTAGTTGAGATTTCTCGATGTCTGTAGGAAAGATTTTCTAGTTAATCACTCCATTTACAGCTGACTGTTTCATGGGGCAGCTTAAATTATCTTCTCCTCAAGTTGTGAATTAAATTGATTCCTTCTTTAGTTGTTTACATCTATTCACATAACGAGTTCAAAACTTTTTGCAGCTAGTAGAAATTCATTTACAGTATTTTTATTAATTAGTATATTCTCTTGCTGAAGATATATTGGATGGCGGTTACACCTTTTGGAAGTACATCCATTACACAATGGGGAATTCGTCCTCAATTTTTCCTGAGGTCCTGTATGATGGGCAACATTGGATCAACCAGCTACAGGTGAGTCCTATACCTAAATATTTGATCTGGAGTACCATTGATATGGATTTATGTGGAATTCTACTATACGTTGTTATAGGTCTGAGGTATTCTGCTTTCCTTCATGATTGAGGTTGATGCTCTCATATTACTCAATGAACAGGGGCAAAATTGCTTTAACATTATCTTCTTTGCCATATTAGCAAGAGGGATATTGCTATAAGCTGGTTATACTTTGTGATTTTATTACAGGAAATATAGGCAATAGTAGTTTTATTCTTTTAGATGTGAACTTGGAACGTAAGGACTGTTCTCCATCCCATCTGTCATTAAATATTAGCTTTTTGCAGCACCTTACTCAACGGACACAATGTTTTTCAGCATAGTTCAAAAGTGCTGAATAGTGTAAATTAATTAATCATTTTGCTTGCAGTGTTACAAGCAGGGTACATTTTATGGCTGCCTCAGGTTCTAGCTTTTTTTCTCGGGACTCCTTGCCTCCACCATTTGGCATGGGCTCTTCTCAATCTCCAACTTTGCATCATCGCAGGGGATCAAGGCTGATAGTTAGAGCAGATACAGTAAGTATAACTTCTCATGTGCTTGCTATGTAACAGTGAGTATTTTTTTTTTCAATAATAATTTTGTACTTTATGAAAGTATTTCTCTCATTTTAACAATATTATTCTCATAAACTATTCCTTAGATCAGACTAAATTTCTATTATGTCATTGTGCAGGATTACTATTCTGTCCTTGGGGTTTCAAGAAATGCTAGTAAACCTGAAATTAAGAGCGGTTTGTTCATTTTGCCCCCTTCCTTTTCTAGCAACAAGATTATATGATATTTCCATCATATTTAATTGATATGTGTGTATTGTGTTTATTCGCTAATTAGTTTACAATTTATTTCATAAATAATCAACATTTTAGTATTTATGTGGTCACCATGAAAAGGAAAATCAACTACCTCAGCGGGCTCTAGTTTGTTAACAAATAAATGATTAACCTCCTTGTATATAACTCTTGTAGCTGCCTTTGACCTTGATATATAAAAACATTATCAAGGTGGTGTAGCTAAAATATATGCGAAGCATACAAGCGAAGTACTAAAAAGGATTTCCAAAACTTGGAATAGTCAAAGAAGTTTTTTAAGATCTAAGAAGGGAACTAAAAGTAATTATATTGATCAGATGGGTACAATTGACGGAAGTGCAATTGCCAATTGATCTGTATATAACAAGAGCTTATGCTTGTTCAAGAGAGCTTATTTTTGGAATGGCTGATTATTCCTCTAAACGCCAAATAACCTACTGGGCAGCTTTCCAAACCAAAGATCTTACAATTTGAATTAGTTGCATTGTTGACATCTTTGGTATCCATTTGGTATTGAGTGTTGATGCTTTTGTGTGGAATGGATATCCACCAGCGTTTTGCTGGAGGTTCCTAGTCAAGAGAATCTAGAAGATGGGATTAGATATCCATTCCAATAATTCTCTTTAAGTAGGGATACATTTGGAAAGATGTTTGAATTTAGTGCTCAGAGAGCATCATTGATCAAAGCTAATTTTGATTGCTGACTTTATTGTATTACAATAAAAGGGATGACCAAGAAGACCAATAAAAGGAATTATGTGTATTCTCTGCGGATTAGTTACCTAGTGTCAATTCTCACTGAAATATTAAATCTCTCTACTTTTCACATTTCAGCTTATCGGAAGCTTGCCCGGAATTATCATCCAGATGTGAACAAGTGAGTTAATGTTCTCCTTTGCGTTATACATAATCTTCTTTCTAAATCCTTTCCTATGCCTTATCCCCTACTCCCCTTCTCTCTTTCTCGTTTTTAGTTTTTTAATTTTTTGTTTTACTATTTCTCTGCAATGTGGTTAGGGTGTATTGATTAATGTTTATAGCTAGTCACTTTTGAAAATTAGGAATTATTTATATGCGGTTATATCCCGGTCCTGTGAAGTTAATTGTCATCATATGCATAGCATTACTTAATAATGTATTCACTATAATCAAGGCTCTGAAATTTGAAAGAGAATGCCATATATTCTTAATATAGAGATTCTCATTAACAAGAGTAACCTGGTTAGGTGCATATTCCTTTTTCTTCAGGGTTTTTAGTTGATTCCTTAGATGCACTGAACATTGGGATTTTAACTACACCGTTGTGATGCTTGGTTTGTTGCTTACCTTCTGAGCTCATGGGTGCCATTCTATTCGGGAACCTTCGTTTGAAACTTTTCTTTTCTTAAAAAGAATGAAAATGGTTGGCTAAAGTTGAAATTTCATCACTTTTTTGTCTGTTTCGTTTCTTTCCTTATGCCTTTACAAGTCCTGAAACCCTGAATATACCTCTGGCCATAACCAATCAGATTTCTTGTCAATTAACACTCAGATCACACGACTTGTGATGTCTTAATGATCCAGCACACATCTCTCATTTCTGTAAGATCTTGTGTTCAGAAGATACAGATGTCAAAATGTGGTACAAGGTGGTCTAAGCTATGGGAGGGATGGCTTTCTGGTTTCCTAAGGAAGAACAATATTTCCTGGGATGATTTACTTAACATTGTTTATCTTTTAATAATAGGAAGCTTCAATCCTTTAGAGATTACTATTAAATGGGGAAGAATTTAAGTAGTATGAAGTTTCCTCCTCTTCAGACACTTATGTGCAAACACCAATTCTGACCAAGTATATCCTTTCGTAAGGCTATAATAGTTTGCTGGACCATGATTATTCCTGTTGTAGTGATAGCATCCTTCCAGAATGATTGAGTTTCTCTGATTAGATATATCACCTTGAAATTAATGCAATCAAGAGCAGTTCAAGGTTCTAACCTGATCAAAGAGCCTGGAGGAAGGGGCACTTAAGTCACCACATACTAATTGAATTGGGCTTGATGTGAATATTAGAGTTTTTGCTACCTGCATATGCCTTCACGTCATCAGAATCATTTTGATTAATGTAGCTTATTTTTAAACTATTGGTGTGTATTATTCATTTCTGTGCCACAGAGAACCTGGAGCAGAAGAGAAATTTAAGGAAATTAGCAACGCATACGAGGTAAAAGTGCAGATTTGTGATAGTTGCTGAACTCTGCTAGTCCTTATGCTTTTCTAATTGTAACTGGTCTCCTTTGAATTAACTTGTTTTGCAGGTTTTATCAGATGATGAGAAACGATCTATATATGATAGATATGGAGAGGCTGGGCTTAAAGGTTCTGGTATGGGCATGGGGGTAAGTTACCTCATATGACGATGGAAAATTTTGTGTTGCTTTTACTTGTTCCCCCTTCTCAGGAAAGGATTTTCTGTTATGTCAGGATTTCAGTAATCCTTTTGATCTGTTTGAGACATTATTCGAGGGCATGAATCGTGGCATGAACCCCAGAGGCTCTTGGAACGGAGCAATTGATGGTGAAGATGAGTATTACAGTCTTGTCTTGAATTTTAAAGAAGCAGTTTTTGGAGTTGAAAAAGAGATAGAGATAAGCCGACTGGAGACTTGTGGAACTTGCAATGGTTCAGGGGCTAAACCAGGGTCTAAGCCATCCAGATGTAGCACTTGTGGAGGTCAAGGAAGGGTTGTCTCATCAACAAGGACGCCGTTAGGTATCTTCCAGCAGTCGATGACATGCTCTTCATGCAATGGGAGTGGAGAAATTTCAACACCTTGTAACACATGTTCTGGGGATGGTCGAGTGAGGAGAACAAAGCGGATAAGTCTGAAAGTCCCAGCAGGTGTGGACTCTGGTAGTCGTTTAAGGGTCCGGAATGAAGGGAATGCTGGAAGACGAGGTGGTTCTCCCGGTGACCTCTTTGTTGTCATTGAAGTTATCCCAGATCCCGTCCTTAAACGTGATGACACCAACATTTTATACACTTGTAAGGTGTCTTACATTGATGCAATCTTGGGGACTACAATTAAGGTTCCTACTGTGGATGGTATGGTGGATTTAAAAATCCCAGCAGGAACCCAACCGAATACAACACTTGTTATGGCAAGGAAAGGTGTTCCCCTGCTGAATAAAAGCAATATGAGAGGTGACCAATTGGTTCGTGTGCAAGTTGAAATCCCTAAACGACTGAGCGGTGATGAGAGGAAGCTTATCGAGGAACTTGCTGATTTAAGCAAAGGCAAGACTGCAACCAGTAGAAGATAATTTTTTGTGGCATCCTATATGTCCATCTATGTATCTCTAACCCCATAAGTATAATTCTTCTTTTGTGTGATACAACTTTCTTGATTATTACACTTACTGAGGAGAACGTGGCAGTTCTTGATCTTAGAACAATGGCATTGGCAGGGTTGGGAGTGTTGATAGGTGTAGGTTATTAGTCCTCTAAACAGAGCGGAGGTGAGAGCAGAAGAAATAGGTCTCTTTTTTCCATTGAAAGTTATATGCTTCATGTATTTGTTTTTTTTGGTTGGGGAGGAGGGAGAGAAGAGGTGCAATGTCATCTCCATTTTCATAGATGAATAGAATACATTTGTTCTTAGACAAATTCCATTATATATACATATATTTTTGTTAAAAAGAGATTTTTTTTTCCTATTGCCGGAATTTGCACGTCCTAATTATTCTTTGCTCGTACGAGTTACTGTATTAGCAATGTTGATTGCCAATGACATTTGAAAAAGAACAGATAATTGGGGTGAGTTATGTATAAAAGTATAAGAAGAAGCAAGGAGTTGAGAACTTAAACAAACCAAAATGAAGAAAATCGAAAAAGAACGAATAATTGGGGTGAGATGTGTATGAGAAGAAAGCAAGATGTCGAGAACTAAAACAATCCAAAATGAAAATAAGAACAAAAGACCGGGGGGGGGGGGGGGGGGG
>QAOA01002120.1:144791-241188 GCA_003255065.1 Cercis canadensis | reverse complement strand
ATATATATATATAAATTAATTATTTTAAAATTTATTTAAAAAAATAAGATAGATTAATTTTATATTAAATAAAATATATTTATTACGTCAGTATAATATGATATACACATATAATATTATTAAATTTCTGAAAAAATTATTGTAGCTTTTGAGTATTATATATGTATAAGAAGATTGCTAACTTTTACACACATTGCCACATTCATTTATCCTTGATGCATAGAAGTTTAGGGGTATTTAGTATATGAATTTTTTTTTTTGAAAATTATAATTTAAAAAACTTAGATTTTTATATTTAATACAAAATTTTAAAAAATATTTTCAAATAAATAAAATTCTTCAGAATAATTTTGAAGTACATTTTTCACAAAATAATTCTGAGAGGTGAGATTCTTATAATGCTATGACATAAAAAACTTTTTTAAAATATAAAAAATTTATTTTACCTGTAACCCTATCCCCAAGATCCGTACTGAGTACTCACGCTCATTTGCCTCTCCACAACGCAGCGACGCAGGAGACCCTCTTCAGCGACCACCACCTCCATTCCTCACACCCGACCAACGCTTATCGCTTCCCCTTGGGTTCAATCACTCCGTTTTCCAGGTATGTGAATGCTTTCTAGTCTTTTATGGCCAAATCTGATTCTCTCAGCTAGCAAGTCTATAGCTTTATGCTACTGCTACTTGCAGGTTAAGGTAAAAGTAGTCATGAGTTTGCGTGATTGGGAGTTAGGCGACTTGTTAAGAACTAGGTGAATGTGATTATGGAATTTTTCTTTTTTGGTTTTGGTTTTATAGATAAAGGAGACTCTCTTGACAAAATGAAATGACTGATTGATGTAGTTTTGGGTATCTTTTAGTCTTAGTAGGATTTACTCAAACTGCTCTAAATTGCTCACTGCTGAGTGCTGAGGCTCAAGGTCTTCTTTTCTTTCTAATTTTGAGCATTTCTTTTTCTCCAATATGAGTTACTGTTTCCTAGTTGGTTTAGCCATCAGCAAGTGAACCTTTTCTTTTTCAATTTCAATAATATGAATGGACGAACCCTGACTTGTTAATAATAATATCTAGTGCTGCCAAAAAGAGAAGAATTGTGTTGAATTTTCTAGTGTTTTGTTTCCCTGATGAATTTTTCTTTATCTATGCAAGAAAAATGTAAGTTATATTACTGTGCTAAATCCTTTGACATTGTTGGTCTACAATTGACTGAGTGCTTGATGGTGGAAAATAATCTCTATGATTAAGGCATTGTTTCACCTATTGAAGACTTCATTCCCAGTTTGCAAATTGGATAAGTTGTAGAAGTTGATAATTAATCGTTGCTACTTGCTAGCTAGGAAGTAACTAGACTCTGAACCCTTGGCTTGTTCATAATCCCATTTTATACGCATTGTCTTCCATTCTTCCCCATTAAACCCTGTCTCTTTTCCTCCTGCACTTCATTTCCTTGACGCACAAATTGTGTCTAGGGTTATGTATGATCCTCTTTGAGAGGTGGCACCTCAAGCAAGATCACACACAGTAATTCCTTGTGGTTAACCAACCAGAAAAGTTGTTCCAATTTATTAATTTGATTAAATAAAGTAGAGACATCATGTGGGGTTCAATTTTTTTGAGCTAGAAGCTTCTGCTATGCCATTTGTATGTGTATTTAATTCAACAGAAGAGCCCTGCTTGTAGGAAATAACCTGTTTTTGGAACAACTCGGTACTAGGAGCCCACCAAGGAATTAATTTGATTAATAGTTTATGGTTCAGATTCTGTCTGTGCATTATGAGTTTGTGAATGCATTAGGTGGAATACTAGAGCTGCATTTAGGAGAATTTCCTTGAATATATTAGATCAATGTGGGGGGTATCTCTTAAAATCCTACTATTTGATCCATAAGCTGCTTTTTATGCTTTTCAAATCACATTTCACACTCTCATATTTTGCATTTCAACAGATATAACAGATTTCTTCATGTCAGTGGTGGATCTTGTACACAAAGAGCAGTTGGTGGCACAGATAGTAGCTCAAAATCCTGGTTCCTAAACTTCCTAGCAGTGTTTTGATTTTGTAATAGATTTATTTTGATATTGGCTATGTGATGCCACAATTATGACTTTTTGAGTTTGCAAATGATGTTATATAACTATTTTGTAATAGTTCAATGTCCGGTATTTTCTCCGGAACTCGAACTTGTTGCAATCGAAGAGAGAAAGCGGACTAGTTTTCTTAATTGGCTAACTGCTATTTGTGAGGAATCCTAACCGGATTTGTCAATCCGGTGCACTAAGCTGCGTTCGTCCACCCAACCTGACCAATTAGGTGATCTAGTGGAGGAGTGCGAAATACAACTACAGTGTATAAGTGAACAGTGCCTGCCAAAAATGCCCTTCACGAAGTTAACCAGTGATAGGAAACCCAATCACCCCGCCTGTTCGTGAAAGAGAAAAACCCTGTCGGAAACTTGTGAAAGCTCTACTCTGCTCTCCAAAACAACCTACGACACTACTTGGGCGCAATTAGAGGCGAACAAGCTTGCTCCACAGGTATAATCCTACGCTCTTCCCATCTAATTAGTGATAATCTGATTTTTTTTGTAGTATGAGTTGAGCTCTTAAATTTGTTTTCTGTAGTATGAGGTTTTTTTGTTAATTCCAGAGTCAAATCTATAATAGATTCACATAACAGATACCTGCACAGAGTAGTCTGTGTTTTGTGGTTATCATGCATAAAATTTGTGGTTATTATGTTCAAATTTGATCAGGATAAAATCACCTGAAGCTGATTCATTTTGATTGAAGTGAGAGGATTCTAGAATAAGATTCATAGCTATTGATAATGCAGCAGATAACGTTGACTGGCAATCCCTTCTTAATTTGTTAGGGTTCTAGTTGATTAATCTTTTAGGTAACAGTNCGAAATACAACTACAGTGTATAAGTGAACAGTGCCTGCCAAAAATGCCCTTCACGAAGTTAACCAGTGATAGGAAACCCAATCACCCCGCCTGTTCGTGAAAGAGAAAAACCCTGTCGGAAACTTGTGAAAGCTCTACTCTGCTCTCCAAAACAACCTACGACACTACTTGGGCGCAATTAGAGGCGAACCAGCTTGCTCCACAGGTATAATCCTACGCTCTTCCCATCTAATTATTGATAATCTGATTTTTTTGTAGTATGAGTTGAGCTCTTCCCATCCTGCACAGAGTAGTCTGTGTTTTGTGGTTATCATGTGTAAAATTTGTGGTTATTATGTTCAAATTTGGTCAGGATAAAGTCACCTGAAGCTGATTCATTTTGATTGAAGTGAGAGGATTCTAGAATAAGATTCATAGCTATTGATAATGCAGCAGATAACGTTGACCGGCAATCCCTTCTTAATTTGTTAGGGTTCTAGTTGATTAATCTTTTAGGTAACAGTTATTGGGTGGAAATTTCCCTTGAGAATTATCTCAGGAAGAAAGGAAAAGGATCTTAGAGGTTAAGATAGTCACCATGGTGAATTATGGGGGGCTATAGAGGAAGAAGCAGCAAAAATAAAATGTTCTTCTATGAAATCTCAAGTTAGTTTGTTGGTTAGGTGTGTTTAAAAACCTGCGTTTTAAATATGCTTAGCATGTTGGAGTAGCTTATTGGAACTCTTGATAATTGGCTTTAAAGGATTGTGTAATGAGGAAGGAAAATTTTCATATATATGTGCATAGCTTGCTAAAGATTGGTTTCTAGAGGATATATTGCTCTCTCTCTTCTGGTTCTCTTCGTTTGTCATTAATCTGATAAATTTTATTTTTCCGTCTAAAACAAACAACAGCACACAAGTTCAGCTTGATACAGATAGCTGAGTACTGATTGCTGTTGCTTGTCCTTACTCTGCCTTGCTCTTTATAGAACCAAACAATATAGCTGATGGTACCAAATTCTCTGCGTCATGAATAAATGATCATGCCATCATGGTTCTCCACAATCATGGAACAAACACGCTGGAAGCATATATTTGGAGCCTCTAACTCAATATTCTTCCTTTAATAGCAAGTTTGTTTTGTGGCCAAGTAACAGGTGTGTGCAATTGTAATAGAACCTAGCCAGCTTCTCCTATCAACTTTTACAGCTATTTCTTATATCCCCTTGTTGGAATTCGAGCAGCAATACTATATCCATTTGTAGAACAACTCTATAGCACTATGGGTGAGTTTGGATAGAGAAGCATTTGTTGGAAAAGGCACTCTTTTAAGGAAAAGCAGAAGCTCTATTCTTGAGCGTTTTTCCAAAAGCTCCAACTTTTGCTTTCTAACGTTCTTTTTTCTAAAAATTTTGAGAAGCTCATCCAAACACACAAATTGGTGCCTTTTTTTTAAGTGAAACACTTTTTTGGAAAGCTTCTTTGTCCAAATACACTCTAAATCTTCTTCCTAAGGTGTAATTATCCATTAATAACAACCAACTTCGAAGTCCATCATCAGTTTAGATTTAGAAGGAATATATTTCCTCTTGGTATTTTGAATTATCCAACATGCTTTAACTTGTTAGTCTCTTGCCACATTTGTCACTGTTGTTCTAAATTTGCCCTACTTCCGGTTATCCCCCCATAGAAAAGTTTTGATCCTGCTAGCAATTTCAATTTTGATTACCTCCTTTGTTATGTGATGAGTTAAAAATTTTCCTTCAATGCTAGAAATACAACTGGAGCATTGACGTGTCATACACATTTGTCTTTCAAAAGATAAGATTATGAGGATTAATCCAAGCATTCCACAAAGAGAAGACAGCCAAAGAATAGTTGATCACTGTCTTAGAATGGCATGATTCCACTCTACTGTCTGTTTCAAGACCAGACCACCCTTTGCCGTAGAGTGAGAGCTTAGCTTACTACATTTTTTGAAATGATATGAAACTTATGTTTTAATTGAGATCCTTGATATTTTGATGACTTTTGAAGACTTGAGGGACCTTTCTTTTATGTTCTATCTTTATCTTTTTTTTTAAAAAAAGAAAAAATTACCACCTTGCTTTACTATAGTGACTGGTTATAATGATGCCTTAGAGGCACCTTTGACTTTTACAACACTGGCTTGTGCCATGTCTTCCTAATGTTATCTACAAGTTTATAGTTGTGTTGTGTACTTTATCTACTCTAATTAGGGGTGTAAGCAAACCGAACCAAACCGGCCAAACCAACCGAACTGGAGAGAAACCGAACCAAACCAAACCAAGAGGGTCGGTCTGGTTTTCAGTTTCAGTATCTAAAAAACCGAGGGGCACGGTTCGGTTCTCGGTTTCAATGAAGGAAAACCAAGGTTGAACCGAACCGAACCGAGGAGGGCAATACGATGTCGTTTTGGCTAAAATCCTAAGGGCTTAAGTGAAGTCTCCTCTCTTCAGAAATCCCTAACTCTCCCTAATCCCTATCACTGCCCCTCACTCTCCCTTAGACCCTTCACTCTCGGTCTTGGTGACTCACCCTTCTTCTCCGTTGCTGGCTCGCCGGTGAGTTTGGGCTGCTGATTTCTTCTCTGCTGCTATGTTTTTTTAACTGCCTCATTCTGTGATATTGGTGGCTGTTGCTGTTGTAGACTTGTAGTACTTGTTAATTTGTTATTACTTGTGATGCCAAAAGTTGTTTATGTGTGAGATACATATGGATTAATGGATATGGTTGTTTTTTGCTGAAATGCCTTCTGGTTGTGAGGGTATTTGCTCATTGTGAGCTGTTTGTTTGGTCTGCTACTTGCTTCTCATTGTAAGAAGTTTTTGCTTCCTGCTTTGGTGTATTTTGACTCATTTCCTCCTATTTTCATCACTATTGTTATGTCTTCCATCTGTTTCATAATTTATGAAGTCGTACTGTTTGCATCTGTTAGATTTGTCTATATTTCTTGAATTTCTTTGGGGATTGAAGTGTTGAAGCCAAAACCAACCAACTGAACCAAACCAAACTGAGTTTGGCCAGTTTGGTTTGGTTCAGCTTTGAAGCCAGAATTTCCCATAACCGAACCGAGGTGCCTTGCTCGGTTCGGTGGTCAGTTTGGGGTGTAAACCGGACCGATTACACCCCTAAGTATAATGTATGGTGTGAATCAACTGTAGGATATTTTGGGTTGGGATTATCTTGAACAAGTAGTGTTTGGTGGTTAAATGTATTTCTCTCTCTACATTGAGCAAAAGTAGTGATAAAAAATAAAAGTAGTATTTAAGTTTTCATGAAAGAAAACAAATTTGAAAAGAACATGAAAATACAAAAAAACATAGGGATGTAATTTCGTTACCTTGTGATTTTAAGTTACTAATGTTTATTCAACTGAAAATTTCATGAAATAAATGCTTATACATAATTGAATATTAATCTAATAAACAAGGGTAAATGTAAAGGTCAGGAGAGGTAGAATTCTGTCCTAATCATCCTTTTTCTTTGAGATATACCAAACAGAGTAACTGAGGTTGGAATCAATAGTTGATTTTCGTTTCATTTTCTCGAAGAAATTATTTAGCTTTTGGATTGTCTTGGGTGTGGTCTCAGGTGTGGCTTTTAAGCACAAGAAGTTGTGACGTAGCTTTGGGGTGGGGGGGAATGTCTCTCCGAATAAAGACTGTGGTAGATAAGTTTGTGGAGGAGTTGAAGGAAGCATTAGATGCTGATATTCAGGATAGGATCATGAAGGAGAGAGAGATGCAAAGCTACATTGAGGAGCGTGAGCGTGAGGTTGCTGAGCGTGAAGCTGCTTGGAAGGCTGAGCTTTCTCGTCGTGAGGTGTCTTTTTCTCTTAACTTTTATTTAAGTTTTAAATGTGCACTTTATAGTTCCTGTGCTAGAAAGTCAAAGGTAGATTATATAAAATGCAACAATTCTGATCTCATTTTATGTAGCTACATGTTTTTGTTACTGTTAAACATGGTTCAACTTCTTGGGTTATCATAACTTCATAATCCACAAGGAAGACTTGGCTCTAATTTTTAATAATTTAGTTTTAAAAGAATTTAATAACATGTGCTTTGTTTATGACTGTTCTTTTTTTTAAGGAAAAAAAAACTATGCATTATGAAGTGGGAGCTATTTTTCACCATTTTTTGGCTTTACTGGAAATATTTGTTGGACCCTCTCCCCTGACCTTTTCCAAAAACAAAAAAGTTCGGCTTCACCAAGCTCATACTACCAAGAAAAGTTCCTTCCAACCATTTTTTAAGGGAAAAGCTGAAATTAGAATACACAATTAATGATCAGAAGAGCTGTTATTATAAAATGCTCCTTAAGATGAGATCTTAGGAGAATTCCATTTTTCTTGTTTTAGTTTTATGGGAACTATGTTTACATCATTTGAACCTGCTGATCATGGCAATAATCATGTATGAAGTATGACACAAACTAAAATCAGTAGGAAGTTGCCCCTGCGTCTGATTTTTTTTTTAAAAAAATTTGTTATCTGGACTATTGTATGTTTTTCTGTAGATGCTCCAACTTCTGTGCAGGGAAATGACACAGGTCCCTCTTGGCACTGGGATGTGCAGGGAAAATTTCCAGCCCTAGTGGTAGCTGGTTGGGTGTCGGTGTCTGTGGTGGTAAATCACTTGAGGTGACTTTGAATTGTAATTTTTAGGCTCTCCTTTTCAATTGAGGACGAGTATTTTTAGGGAATCTAGATAGGCATGAGATGTGCAAGAACTGTCAGGCTTGTGCCGCTACAAGCTATAGATAATACCTGAGGACTTGTTTAATATTTGGATAACTCGTTTATGGGTTCTATAAAGATTCAGGGAAGAGAATCTGGTATGGAAATGAGATTTGCAAAAGCTTTCAGGTTTTTGCCGTACCACGGTATAAATAATACTTGAGGACTTACTTTTTTATTTGGATAAAACATAATACCTGAGAATGCTAGCACATTATTTGCATTTGGATGGCTATAGAAGGAAGCATGTGGGATTACTTTTAGAGATTGGTTGGAACAAAACAGATTTGGTACAGATTGGAATATTTGGATAAATCGATTAGGCAAGTAGAGAAAAGGTACACTTCACTGTAAATAGGAATCCTAGGATGGGGTGGAACCTACTTTTGATATAGGTATATAGGACATCTTAATATCTGAATTGTCATGTTCCTTTACGTTTGATGATTAACCTCTTTCCCCTTGCTTGTTTTGCATCTCTAAGAAATGATTGTATCCAGAATCACTACTGAATACTGATTTTATTATTTTGGTGGATAATTAACAAAGTAAAATGTGGGTTGAGGTTGATGGAACCAGAGACTTGATGTAGACTGCAATTTTTGTAAATTGGTTAAGAAAGTAGAGAGAGAAGATAAAATGGCTCTTAGCTTTATTTGGTAATATATTGTGAAATGATTTCACAACAATCCTGAAGAAAAGAAGCCGTCTTTGCTACTGAATTTGTTTTTTAAGTGCTTGCTGTTGGTACTTTTAGGATTTCAGCTTGACCGGATGTGATAAAATCATGTCTTTGATCACTTAGTCCCGCTCCTGGAAGATAATTCTGAATAACATGATAAAAGCTATAATAAGACTGATGGCCCAACTACTGATTTTGCAGAACGAGTATAGGTCTTAACAAAATAACCTTGCAATTTGAAACAAGAGACCACAAGCAAAACCGAAGCATGTTGCTCCAAGTGTCAAGAAACAAAAATAAAATAAAATAAAATGGAAAAAAAGGGGTTCTATAGCAGTGTAGTCAGCCTACGTGGAACTTGAATTAGGCCCTGAATATTAAATCACCTGTCAATATTTCTTTGCTCTTTGAACTTAACTTTGTGATTTTGTTGCTGGGCTCATTGCATTAATTTATTGGATGTCAGCAACTGCAACTTTCTGTGGAATTATGTTCTTCAACTAGAGCGTTTTAAACTTTGCAGGAACTTTGGGCCCTGACAGCGTTTGTCTAATTTATTCTTAGTATCTTACTGCACACACGTTTTGGGGATCACTTTTCTCTGTTTTCTAAAAAAAATTGTGCTTTATGACTCGCTAGTTATGTAGTAATACTGTTGCCTTCTGCAAAAACGGAACTGGCTGAATTTTTTTAGAGAAACTGTGCAGCATTCTTTCGATATTTATTCCTGTGCGGTACCCTTAATTATGTTATGTTCCAGGCAGAGATTGCCCGTCAAGAAGCAAGGCTGAAGATGGAGAGAGATAATCTTGAGAAAGAAAAGAGTGTCTTAATGGGGACTGCATCAAATCAGGATAACCAAGATGGAGCTCTGGAAATCACTGTTAGCGGTGAAAAATACCGATGCCTCAGATTTGCCAAGGCAAAGAAATGACAGTTTCCTGATGTAATGTAGAGAAAATTAACGTCTCTATTTCCATTTTACGTCACCCCTATGCTCGGTTCTTGTAAAATTATTGATGTTGATGCATCAGAATAATACTTTTATTCAATTCAATTGTGTAATTATGGTTTATCATTTACTACAGATTTGAGAAATGTAAGTATCACAGATTTTGAAGTCACAAGAAAATATTTTGGCTTTGTCACGATGTTAGTAACTTGTTTAGATGAAAAATTATGAAGAAGGTTTGTTATTAATTACTTCTAGCGAGCTCTATTATCTTTCTTTTTCCTTTGTTTTTTTCAAGGTTTGGGCTGAGTGAGCACAAGAATTAGGAGAGTACTCAACTGTTAGCCGTTAGATTCATTTTAGCCACAGGGCAAAAAGGGTTGGATGGCGGCTTATAAATTGATGCTGAGGAAGTGGATTCAATAAATGATTTGTTTCCAATAGAGAATAGACTTGTTTAATGCTTGGCAGAATATGGTTACACTTCAAAAGTGGAGGAGAAAAGTTATATATATAGCTTTGGCAGTGTTATTGGAGCTTTTGGGGAATGGGGTGGTAATTATGGGCTGATTGATCAAAATATTATACTTTCACAATTTATTTACATAATTATAACACTTTTTAATTTGTTTACTTCAATATTATATTTTAAACAAAATTAATAAACTAAGAACAGAAGTTGCGGGGGCCGTTGGACATGCCAAGGGGTCCACATCGTATCCACGTGGGATACACCAATGAGCTCAAGGTTTGTCCCTTCCATCTGACACAAGCATGAACATTTTGACTTTTTTTTAATAGACAAAAACTTTTTTTTTTAGTTTTTAATTTTTTAAAAGTGTAATATTTGGGTAAATAAATTAAAAAATATTATAATTATATAAATAAGTTGTAAAAGTGTAATATTAAGGTCAATTAGCTAGTAATTATGGGATGGATCAAGAAAACCATATCAGAGCTCTCTCAGTCTCAGCCATCTGATGCAGCATCAGTGCTGGCAATGTTGGACCCATTGACACGTGTCATTCATATGTTCAAAGTAGGCTTGAACATGATGTGCGTAGAAGAAAAGGGGTAACACAAACACAAGAAGGAAGGCATTCAAAATGAACGAGAGCGAAAACAATGGAGAACGAGAGCGAGTGACTACGGAGGCTACAAATCGCCTGGAGGGGGCTGAGCTTCTCCAGCGGGGAGGCAAGAAAATCAAGGGGGTGGGAAGGAGTTCGATGGAACATCTTCCCTTCCTGTCTTTTATGATCAGGTAGTGCAAGAAGATATGGATTCTGAGTCCCATGCAGAAGTTCAGCTGTTGTATAAGCAGTCCCTTATGGGAGGGATAAGTGAGTCTGAGTTAGAAGAATTCGAGTCTGAGGGAGAGGAGGAAGATGACGATGCAGAAATTGGAATTGAGGACGCTCAAGCGAGAAGGGAGGATAGTAATGAGCAGTTCGGTGCTAACTCTGGCCAAGAGTCCAGGATTAAGGTCTCGTTCCGGAAAGAGGACCCTTTTTGTCCCATGATCGAGTTGTCTTCCAAAGAAAGGGAGAGAATCAAGAAGCCATGGAAGAAATGCTTGATAATAAAACTACTTGGGAAGCAGATTGGTTTCCATTTTTTGGAACGGAAGCTCAAACAGCTATGGTCACTTAAGGGAGTTATGAATATTATTGATTTGGGGAATGACTTTTTCCTAGTTAAACTCAGTACGGAGCCAGATTACGAGTTTGCTCTCTCAGGTGGTCCTTGGATGATATTTGACTATTACCTTACAATAAGGGAATGGCAGCCTAATTTTAATCCTTACTTGGCTGCAATAGATTCAGTAATGGTATGGATTCGCTTCCTAGGTATAGCAATGGAGTACTATGACAGGGAGATATTGAAGACATTGGGCAACTGCGTTGGGCGCACCATCAAAATGGATACTAACACCTTTCTTCAATCAACGGGGAAGTTTGCAAGGTTATGCGTTAAAGTTGACCTATCGAAGCCATTACTCTCTCAGTTATGTATAGACGGAATCTCATGCACTATTGAATATGAAGGCATTCATCTTATTTGTTTTCACTGTGGTCGGTATGGACACATGAAGGAGGGATGTCCAGATAAGCCCATTAATTCTCGCGTGGTCCACCAGGAGGAGGGTGGTAGTAACGTGGGGTTTGAAAGTTCTCCGGCAGACCACCATGGGGATGAATGCAAGTTTGGACCTCGAATGTTAGTTCAGAAACCTAAGAGAACTAGGAGGGACGTGGGACGAGATTTGGCTAGGATGAGCAATGAGGGGAATGGAGTTCCAGGAGAGAAGCACCAAAGTAGTATGGGCAAAGTTAAGGGATCCAGGTTTGCCTCATTAGAAACCGAGGAGGGAGGGATTGATGTCTTAATCAATGTCAATCATCAAGACTTAAACAAGGAGAGCAAAAATGGGGAGAAGAGCTAAGCATTTATTGCATCACGTGGGATTCCAAAAAGTCACAAACAGGGGTATTCTGAAGATTCTTCTGAGGGGAAGTTAATAGTCAAAAGTCAAAACCACAATAAAAGGACTATGGAAGGCAATGGGCCCGGGTATAAAGAAGTGGAGCAGTTGAAGTCTAAACAAGATATAGAAAGGAGTGTGCAAGCCCATAGTAGACAAGTAACACAATATGGTCCGATTGATGGGGTTGCATGTTCTAATATGCAGATTGGTGAGGACTACTCTAGTTTTCTCCATGTGGGCCCTTTTGGCATTATCACGGTGGGTCTCAACCGTGCTCCAGAACCTCTTGATATAACTCTAGTTACTTATTTGAGCAGTGGAGAGGAGTTCATGACAGATGTCCTGCATGTGCCAGGACTAATGGAGAATGCTAGTAAGGGTCAACTGGCAATGGAAGACATGCAAATGTCTTAGGTGTTCGATACTCCTTCTTCCTTTATTTTATGATTAATAAGATTCTAGTGTGGAATTGTAGAGGGGCTGGTAATGCAGATTTTCTCAGGGCGGCTAAGAATATTCTTGGACCTTGCTTACCTGAAGTTCTTGTTCTGATGGAAACTAAAGTTGGAGGCTCACGAGCGCCAGGTATTTTACGTAAACTAGGATAGCCTTTCTCGGTCTTCTCTGAAGGAAATAGGTTAGCTGGTGGTATCTGGGTAGCATGGAAGTCCGATGGATTGATGGTAGAGGTGATTAAGAACCATGCCCAATTTATTCATGTGAGATTTTTTGGAACTTCTGGCTTAGTGTGGTTCTTTACTGCAGTCTATGCAAGCCCGTATTTCAAAGAACGAGTCGTTTTGTGGGATGAGATTTCGCATATTGCTGGGAGCATGTCGTCCAAGTGGATGCTAGCAGGGGATTTTAACGATTTTCTCCACGCAGGGGAGAAGAAAGGAGGAGCCTCTGTTAATGTCAGAAGGTGTCAAAGATTTGCAAATTGGATTCATGGGTGTAATCTTTTGGAGGTTGATGCGTTGGGGTCCAAATTCACGTGGAGAGGTTCTCTGATCAATGGGTATGATCGTATCTTCGAAAAACTTGATCGTGTGCTGTGCAATAGCGCTTAGAGAATGCATTTTGATGAGGCCAAAGCTATAGTTTTACCCAGGGTGTATTCTGACCACCACCCAATTCTCATTGATTTTGTTAAACTTCCCTCTAGTTGTTTGGAGAGACCGTTCAGATTTGAAGCCGCTTGGCTTTCTCATGAAGATTTTAATTCTGTAGTAGCTAGGAATTGGGACCACTCTGTTTCTCTTGCAGGGAGTCTGGGTAAGATCACTCCCATTCTTCAAGGGTGGAATAGAGAGGTCTTTGGTCACATCTTGAGGAAGAAAACCCGTCTTGCGAACAGAATTCAAGGCGCTCAGCGCGCCATGCATAGAAGGTGGACCCCTTTTCTTGATAAGCTGGAATGTTCCCTAACTTTGGAGTTGAGAGGTATTTTAATGCAAGAGGAAATCCTTTGGCATAAAAAATCTAGAGCAGATTGGGTCTCTAAGGGTAACCGTAACACTCGATACTACCATACTAAAACAGTCATTCGTAGAATACGTAACAAAATAGAAATGCTCAGAGATAAGGCAGGAGAGTGGATAGAGGATAATGAGGCGCTCAGAGAGCTTGCTCTGAGGTTTTATGTGAATTTGTTTATTGATGATATGCCCAAGATAAACTGGTATACCAAGCTTTCGTTTCCGCTGATTGAAGATAGTATTTTGAGGGATTTATCTAAACCTCTCCAAGTGAAAGAAGTTAAGATCACCATGTTTGGATTGGGCCCGCTTAAGGCGCCGGGCCCAGATGGTTTCCCTGCAATTTTCTACCATTCGCAATGGACTACCCTTGCTAGGTCGATGTTCAAGCTAGCTGACCAAATTTTCTCTGGTGCTAAGAGTATATCAGAGCTTAATGATACTCTTTTGGTCCTCATTCCAAAAGTGGACAAGCCGAAGTTTATATCTCAGTTCAGGCCAATATCGCTGTGCGATGTTTCGTACAAATGCATAACTAAGATCATTGTGAACAGAATGAAACACTTACTTCCCAATCTGATCTCTCCTTTTCAATCTAGCTTTGTCCCCAAGAGGAGTATTCAGGATAATATTATCATTGCCCAGGAGATGATGCATTCTATGCATAAAGTTAGGGGCAAGAGAGGTTTCATGGCCATTAAGGTGGACTTGGAGAAAGCCTACGACCACATTAAGTGGAGCTTCATTGAAGAAGTGTTGTGTGAACTTAAGCTTCCTTTCAGTTTCAGAAGACTTATTATGGATTGTGTTCAATCGACTTCCATGAGACTCCTCTGGAATGGTGGTAAGTCTGAGTGCTTTTGTGTATGGATAAACTTTCTCATATCATTTCTGAGGTGGTGGAGGATGGCTTTTGGAAGCCTATGCGTGCGGGCAAAGGGAGTCTATCTATTTACCACCTTATGTTTGCTGATGACCTTCTTCTTTTCGTTGAAGCTTCTATCCCTCAAGTTAACCTGGTGATGGAGTGCTTGACTAAATTTTGTGCTATGTCTGGTCAAAAGGTGAATGTTTCTAAGACAAATATCTTTTTCTCTAAAAATGTCAACTTTGTGACTAAACAAGTCATCTCTGACTCATGTGGATTCTCTATGACTAATGACCTGGGCCTATACCTGGGGATGCCTATCTCTCATGGTAGAACTTCTAAGGCGAAACTCCAGTTCTTAATTGATAGGACCCGTCAAAGACTTGCTGGTTGGAAAATTCAATGCTTATCTATGGCTGGTAGGGTGACCCTTGCCAAGTCGATTATAGGTGCGCTCCCCATCTATGCCATGCAGTCGAGCTTAATCCCCAAGTCCATATGTTATGAAATTGAAAGAATTCAAAGAAGTTTCATTTGGGGTCACGATGAGCACTTCAAGAAAGTCCATACTGTTAAATGGGCGACTTTATGCATGCCTAAGAATAGGGGCAATCTGGGAACTAGGCGGTTGGTGACCATGAATCAGGCGTGTATCATGAAGTTGGGTTGGGGGATACTTTCTAGATAGGAAGAGCTTTGGGTTCAGGTGCTCAAAGGTAAGTATGGATAGGGATCTAGCAGACGTTCTTCTTTTGAGGTGTTGAGAGGTGACTCGGCTTTGTGGAAGGCCATAGGTGTAGTTTGGCAAGCTTTGTCTAAGTGTATGGGCTGGAATGTGGGCAATGGTCTCTCTATTAATTTCTGGCTTGATCCTTGGGTAGATGGAGAGAGAAGTCTGCTTGAAACAACCACCTTTTCTGTTCCGGACAGTGAGCTAAATACTCTTGTTGCTGACTTTTGTCTCCCCTCTGGTGACTGGAATTGGGAATCTCTTGAAAGAGTTCTTCATACTGAAGTTTGCTCTAAAATTCACGCTATCCCCCCTCCTTCTTTGGAAAATGGTGTGGATGGTATTTACTAGCTAGGAAATAGTTCAGGAGATTTCTCTGTTAGGAGTGCCTATAAGCTCCTTATGGATCAAAGGTGGACTCCAACTAGTAATATTTGGAGTAAAATCTGGAGTTGGCCAGGCCCAGAGCGCATACGCCTGTTCCTCTGGCAAATGTCTTATGAGGGGCTGCTTACCAATGAGAAGTGTAGTAAGTGGAGTGGCTCAGATGGTAGGTGCACGATTTGTATAGGGGGAAAGAGACAATTCTCCATGTGTTGAGGGACTGTTGTTTTGCTTGGAGGGTGTGGGTTCAGTTCGTCTCTCCTTCCAAGAGGGTCCAGTTCTTTTCCTGGGAGCTTCCCCAATGGATAGAGTTGAACCTCACTCAAAACTTGGGTGGCCCCGGGCAGACTTGGAGTATTACTTGGGCAGTCATTGCTTGGATGCTTTGGAAATAGAGGTGCCTGGCCGTTTTCGACCCCAACTTCGTTCGTCCTTTCAATCCGTGCTTGGTGATCAATGACTTCTTAAAGAGCTGTAACTTCTCTGTCAATAACCGAGATCCTACCCCTGCTTCAGTTGATCTTTGTGTTCTTTGGAATCCGCCAGAGGCAGGGTGGGTTAAAATCAACACTGATGGGGCGTCGAAAGGGAACTGGGGGTGGCAGGATGTGGAGCTTTAATTAGAGATGAGTGTGGAGTTTGGATGGCAGGGATGTTTCGTAACTTGGGTTTTGCCTCAGCCTTTTGTGCTAAGCTTTGGGGTGTTTTGGAAGGGCTGGAGATGGCGTGAAGGCTGGGTTGTAAGAAGGTAATCTTGGAGAGTGACTCCCAAGATGCTGTAGTGTGTCTCTCTACTACGGGATGTGTGGGTGGCAAGCATGGGCAGCTGTTGAAGATGATCTTTGGGATGCTGCAAAAGGCTTGGCACGTAAAGTTGCAACATGTAAATCCAAAAGGGAACCTCTGTGCTGATTGGTTGGCCAATTTTAGTATTGGGCAAGGTTTGGGTGCCACGCACCTCACGTCCCCTCCGAGAGATTTATTTCACTTGCTGTTAGTTGATGAAATGGGGTACACTTTGCCCCCTAGCTCTTTCTTGTAATGTTTTCTTTCTGGGCACATGCCCCGTTAACCAACCAAAAAAAAAAGGGGTCGCACCTTCCTCGCTCTTCTCCCAACCTAATTAATCTCTAAAGATTGCCTTCTTACTAAATAAATGCAAAAGAACTCTCATAATTTCTTGTGATCAAACCTATAGTAATAATAATTATGTATATATGCTTCCTTTGCTCAACTCAAATATAAAAAGTAGTATGAAATATGAATTTTTCTATGCCTTCTTTTTGGCCATTGAATGTTGTACTATATTTCCCTAAAATTCAACATAATTACTATTTGAAAGAACATTTCAAAATTTGAAGTGCTAATTACTATTATAAATTGTATATAATTTTACAATTCTATACTCTTTTTTTTTTATTACATTTTTTTTGCCAAAATGTTAATTAAAAATAGTAATGGGTGCTAAAAAGAACTAAATTTTATTAAAAATTTGAATCCTATAAGATGAGCGTTACATTTAAAAAATAAAATACAGGAGAATAATATATAGCTGATGAAACAAATCAACAGTTAATATTAGATAAAGTACACTTAAGTTTTTGTTAATGGTCTATGACAATTGGTGATGATATTTGATATTTGATGATGGACTCACTCATTTGATTCCCTCATTAGTATTTATTCATATGCACTATCTAAAATATATCATTTACTTTTTTCATAATGATCATGGAAAGTAGTTCACTTTATTAAAAAAATGCAATTTCTTATTTTATTTTTTGACGTAGAAACATTATGTGATATATGGAAAGTAACAAAGATTAATGATGCATAAATTAAGAGTTAAAAGCCAATAGCTTATTGAAAAAATTATATGCAATTTTGTCTAAGTTATACACCTAAAATCTTTAAAAGAAAACCTTATGCCTACATATGTCCTTTTTTTTTTTTGCTAGAAATATCTTTTTGTAAAAGTATATTAAATGAAACTATTTAGTACTTTAATAATACTCTAGATCACTGCATGGAATAGTAAAAGTGTGAAGCCTAAGCTAAATTATGCACTTCATATAGCAATTGGGAGGGGTATTTCACGTCTGGCCAATCTTGCCATTTGGATCAAAAGAAAAAGATATCAATATTTATATTTATTAACAATAACTTTTTAAAAAAAATGATAGATTCAACGTTAAAACACCTCCGAAACAAAAGAAATTGATGATTTGATGTCAGTACCTTGGTTCTCTTCTCCAAGATATAATAGAAAGAAAAGTTAGAATTTGTGGGGAATGTTAATTGGGTTTAGACTTGAGAACACTTGTTGATAAAAAAGTTTAAACAGGAAACGATCTCTCTATGCAAAATTCCTCTTTAAGAAAGAGAAGAGGATATATCCTTCAGAATATATGCGTTGCATGCCTTGCTGTAATCTACTAATTAAGGCATAACATCATCTTAAAACTACTTTTGTTGATCATATATGAAAAACTAGTTTGGTGTAATATTTAAACGATGATATTATAGACTATCTATCAGCTAGACTAGTGCAGAAGAAGCAAACAAGAGTGATGAGAAGTGGTGTGTGTCATAGTTTGCTATGCATATGCCTAGTTTCATTCATTTGGCTACACTTGGTGTTAACGGTTTGCAAGTGCAGCGCGTACAGTGACCTTGATGCACTGCTGAAGCTCAAGGGTGGCATGAAGGGAGGCAAAGGCAAGGGTTCATTGCTGGAGGATTGGAAGTACTCATCTTCACCATCTGCACATTGTTTCTTCTCTGGTGTAAAGTGTGACAACAACTCGCGAGTAACTCAAATAAATCTGTCGCTTATGCCTTTGTTCGGCTTCCTTCCGTCAGAGATTGGACTGTTGGACAAGCTGGTTAGCCTCACCCTCACCCAGAACAATCTAACTGGCCATCTTCCAAAGCAACTAGCCAACCTCACTTCTCTCACCTACTTCAACATCTCCCACAACCAATTCACCGGCCATTTCCCAGCAGAAATCACTCTCCCAATGATGCAACTTGAGGTTCTTGACGCCTATGACAACAATTTCACAGGACCACTTCCTTGGGAGATTGTAAACCTCAAGAAACTCAAGTACCTTTCGTTTGCTGGCAACTACTTTTATGGGCAGATACCCCCCAGTTATTCTGAAATTCAGAGCTTAGAGATTTTAAATTTAATGGAAAATGGACTCACTGGCAGGATTCCACCTAGTTTGGGTGGGTTGAAAAATCTCAAAGAGTTGTATATTGGGTACAGTAATAACTACGAGGGAGGAATTCCACCCGAGTTGGGTTCCATACACTCCCTACAACTACTCAACATGGCTAGCTGTAATCTTAACGGGGAGATTCCCGCAAGCCTGAGCTCTTTGAAAAACCTGCATACCTTGCTTCTACATATGAACAATCTTACTGCCACCATTCCTCCTCAATTCTCTACTTTGATTAGCCTCAAAATTTTCGATCTCTCCATCAACGCACTCACTGGTGAGATTCCAGAAAGTTTCTCCAACCTCAACAACCTCACTCTAATCAATTTCTTCCAGAACAAGCTTCACGGCCCCATCCCAGCCTTCATCGGTGACCTTCCAAATCTGGAGGTGCTTCAGCTTTGGGGTAACAACTTCACTCTCCAATTGCCACCAAATCTAGGTGCAAATGGAAAACTCAAGACACTAGACGTGGCTGCCAACCATCTCACCGGACTCATTCCTCGGGATTTATGCAAAGGAGGAAAGTTGGAAGCATTGATTCTGATGGAGAATTTGTTCTATGGCCCAATTTCTAAGGAGCTTGGTGATTGTAAGTCTCTCAACAAGATCCGAATTCCACATAACTACTTCAATGGATCAATTCCACCGGGGATTTTTAAGTTACCTTTGTTGACTATTGTCGAATTTAGCAATAACAATTTTTCTGGAGAGCTACCCTCAGAGATCTCGGGTGAATCAGTTGAACTCCTTTTGCTATCTAACAATTACTTCACTGGAAAAATTCCTGCAGCGATTGGAAATCTCAAGAGTTTGCAAACTCTATCACTTGAAATGAATCAATTCTCCGGTGAAATTTCCCGGCAAGTATTTGATTTATCCATGTTGACAAAGATTAACATAAGCGACAACAATCTTATCGGTGGAATTCCAGTCTCGATTACTCACTGTATTTCACTAATGGCAATTGATTTGAGCCGAAACAAGCTAGTTGGGGAAATTCCCAAGGGAATTGAATATCTGAAGGATCTGAGCACGCTCAATCTCTCAACAAACAACTTGTCTGGGCACATTCCAGATGAAATGCGGTTCATGACGAGCCTCACTACCCTTGATCTCTCCAATAATAATTTTGTTGGTAAAATTCCCAGTGGTGGCCAATTTTCAGTCTTTAACAACATGTCGTTTGCTGGAAATCCCAATCTATGCATGTCTTCTTGCTTACCTTTGGAGTCCTCAAATGTAAACCTGGATAGAAGCCATAATGTGTTTGGTTCCAGACTGAACAAGTTCATTGTTTTTGTTTTTTCACTCGCTCTATTGCCTTGTCAATAGCTGCTTGGTGCTTGTTACGTAAAAGTAGATGACAAAAATTCCTAATTAATAAAATAGAAAACACTTGTTCTATGTATCATACCTCTATACTATTTTACTGTATCAGAAACAAATAAGTCTTCTACTTTAGAAATTAAGACGTCCCAATCCCAAGTTTTGAGATAATCCCGGTTCGAAACAAAATCTTTTCTGATCCACAGAAATTTTTTTTACCTGCAGCCATCATGTTCTGAGCACAATGTAATTGATAAGATTTATGGGATCAAAGACTTCAATAATGTAAAAACGAATCATAAATCCACCACTACTGTTGTTTTCAAACAATTTTGGCGAATACCGTTGTTTTCCTTTCTTATATGTGAAACCGGTAACACAATTGTATAAATTACGTCACTATGAAAGTGATGCCATTTGGCAATTGCATCACCATAAAGGAGGTGCCATTTATCAAATGGTGACACAATGTACATAATTGTGTTACCTAAACTTGTTTTATTCCTGCCAGGACGTGACGCAATTAGGTGACGTAATTGTGTAAATTGTGTTACCTTAAAGGTGATAATGACACCATTTGGCAAATTACGTCACCTTCAAACATCTTCACATTGAAGGTGACACTATTTGGCAAATGACATCACTTTCATGATAACGCAATTTACACGATTGCATCGTTGGTTTCACATTGAAAAAGGAAAACAACGGTATCAATGGAAATTATTTACAAACTATGGTAATTGTGAAATTAATATCAGTTTTTGCATTATCCAAGTCTTTGTTCCAAATTTATGCTTATCTCCTTTTCCTTTTCCTTCTTCTTTTTCTTCTCCATAGAAAACCATTATTTTACTATGCAAATATTAAGTCAATCAAAAAAGACATTTTACTAGCTGGAATATGCTCTTACTGTTAAAAAAAAAAATTACATTCTAAACTCAAATTGTGTTATCAATATTTTCAAAATCAATCATAAATATATCTTTGAAATTTTTTTTTTCTATGCAAATATTAATTTAATCATTATTGAATATGAATTACAAGCAATAAGTCTTGAAATTGCATCTCTCATCTTTTTAATCCCCATAACATTCTCCCCTTATACTAAAAATTAGGGAAAAAATAAACTTTCCTCAAGCTGTGTTTTTCTCTTTGTCTCTTTCTTTATATGTTCCCTTTCTAAAATCTTTATTTGCCTATTCATGAGAAAAAGAAAAATGAAAAGAAAAAAACTCAAACTTGCTCAACATTTGTGGATAAAAAGTAAAAACAGTAAAATGCAGGCTTCAATTAACCGAACTAATGACTCAACATCGTTGCGGACTCAGATTCATGTGCACTTGTGAGAAGTAGAGTAGTCCCTTGTTATTATGCTTTTATAATTATAACCCCTCTCTCCCCATGCAAATCGAAATCCAAACCGAAATGCTTCAGAATCAGATCATCAACTTGCATCTGTTCACTCCAGAGTCTGCTTTTCGTTCCAAGTAGGTCGCTGCCGGCAAAACTCGCAGAGAGAAGAAGAAGAAGAAGAAGAAGAAGATGGGTTGGGGAAGGGCAATGTATGAAGGGGTTGTGGTGCTGGGATCTCTGTGTTTGTTGGGTTGGACTGGTCTCTGGTTCTTGAATCGTCGACTCTACAAAGAGTACGAAGAAAAACGAGTTCTGGTGCAGATCATTTTCAGCGTCGTCTTTGCCTTCTCCTGCAATCTCCTCCAGCTCGTCCTATTTGAGATTATTCCCATCCTTTCTAGAGAGTAAGCATGTGGAATTCCATTTTACTCTACTTCAGAAAATTTTCCCATTTTTATGAAATTTAAGATTCTTATTAATCTTTACCCTCCCCTTTCATATTCATAGAACCACATGTTTGTTTGTTGGGATGCACTGAGAAAATAATTGTAGCTAGACAGAAACCAAAATTGCGATTTAAGTTCAAGTGTGATTTCTTTCCCTTTTGTCTCATGGGATCTGTATTTCGTCTCAAGACTCTCGGGATTTGTCCACAACTGTTGTAGTAACCACAACTTTATTTCTAGCTACTTGGAACAGATCAGGAAAGAATGGGCTAAGTTGAAGGCACTTCTGTAAACTATAAATACTATATTTCACACCCATATCTCATCTGCATATTAGTTTCCTTTCATTTCATATACTTTTATTAATTTCATCTATTGGGTGCAAACTTGAGTTTCTAGCTTTCATAGAAATGGTTGTGCAATTAGCGTGTAACTTTCTTTTTGATGACTAAAGTCAATTTTATAAAAGAGCTCCAAATAGTGTGTAGTTTAACCAAATTGAACTACTAAAGAAGCGTAGTCAGTTGCCATGGGTTTATTTTACTGTTAGGCCTACCTTTTGTTCTACTTTAGTGTTAATTGAAAATGATAGAAGTCTATAAATTTATTGTATTAATCCATTGCATAATTTCTTTGTGAATGTAGGGCAAGACTGGTGAACTGGAAGGTGGACTTATTTTGTTTGATTTTATTACTGGTCTTCATGCTGCCATATTATCATTGTTACTTGATGCTCTACAATAATGGTAAGCCATTCTCCACTTTCCGTATCAGCATGTACTTTTCTATCCATCCTCTAGTAGTAGACAAGAAACGGGTTTTTGTTTTTACTACCTGGAATTGTTTAGATAATTAGAGGTGTTAGGCTGTAAGCTTTTTACAACTTTCTTACTTTCTCTTTCATGGCAGCCATCCATTTATTAAATTAAAAAAAAAAGGAGGAATTGAATATATCAGATATAGTATAATAGTATATGTTATGCTGTATACATATATTAGCATGTGCTTCTCTGTATACCACAGCTTACGGAGGATATCTTATCCTCCTCTTTCTTTGCATCCCTTCTTTCTCTTTAATGAAATTTCTTCTTTCATCAAAAGAAAACAAAATTTATAGAAGAATTAAAAATAAACATTCTTTCTTGTCTGTATTTTTCCTGTCTCTTTAATATATACCTTCAGGTATAAGAAGAGGAGTGAATTCTTTTAGGTACATATGTTTGTAGCAAGTGAGCTATCCTGCTTGTAGTGTCTTTACGTGAGACGTAATTTTATTGGTGACACAGTGACAGTTTATTTCAAATCCCCGACTCTTTACAGGTGTAAGGAAGGAAAGGGCTGCACTTGGAGCTATTTTATTCCTGCTGGCATTTCTTTATTCCTTTTGGCGTATGGGAATTCACTTTCCAATGCCATCGCCTGATAAAGGTACTGCTTGTTATCACATCTCATCCCCTAAAATTGGCTCCCAAACATAATTGCATGTCTGCTATTCATCTTTGTTGCTTCAGAATTCTTTTGTTGTGTAGTATATCTGGTTTAAGTTATCAAATTTCTAGGAGGGAAGTTGTCTTTGCAAAGGTTTTATTGCTATCCTTTCTTCTTTCATATTTTAATTTCTCCCTTCTGTTTAAATGGAGCTTCAACATTTTTAAATCACTTTTCCAAGAACATCGTCTTCCCTCTTTAGTTCATGCTAGCTGCTAATAGTTTTTATTTGTCAGGTTTCTTCACTATGCCTCAACTGGTGAGTAGAATTGGGGTGATTGGTGTTACTGTCATGGCTGTTCTATCTGGTTTTGGCGCGGTGAACTTGCCGTACAGTTATCTATCACTTTTCATCAGGTGCTGACATAATTTTTCTCAGCTTTCATTCTTTGACAGGAGAACTAATCTATTTTCCTCCCTCCCTCCATTCTATCTCTAAAATGATTCTTTCTGCATAGGAATGAGTTAGTCTGACTGCTAGTATAGTATAGGCCATATATGGTAAAATGATTCTTCATGATATTTTGATTTAGTTTGTTATCTTTGATATTTCTTAATGGTTATTGATTATTGAAGTCCAACATTTCTATTTTTAGAGAGATTGAAGAAGCAGAGATCAAGGCCTTGGAAAGACAACTAATGCAGTCAATTGAGACTTGTATTTCAAAGAAAAAGAAAATTATTCTTTGTCAAATGGAGATGGAGCAAAGCCAAGCATCTGAGGAGGTCTGCATTTTTTTTTTCTTCCTTTCAGCATATTTCTGGTTTCTTGCCTTTTTTTTCCCCTTATGTTTTGTGACTCATCTGAACTTGTTGGTTGCAGAAGTTAAATGCCAGATCTTTCTTTAAACGTATAGTTGGCACTGTTGTTCGATCTGTGCAAGAGGACCAAAAGGAGCAAGGTCAGTTTTCTTTTTTACTTTAAAGGTCTTTTGAAGCTCTCCTTTTGGAAATCTAAATTGGGGGAACGATAGTGTTGAAGAACCACTGGACATAATGGAATATACTGTCTGGCTATGTCTGAAGAATAGTTTTGGTAACTTTAGCACACAGATTTCACTTGCTTCTTTAATCATATATTATTTATATGTCACAATGCAAGGCATAGAGATTGAAAAGCATCTTTAACACTTCTTTCATAAATAAATGATGCTGCATCTATTATGTTTTGAGATGCAAGGCATTAAAATGCTTCAGTTTGTCTATTTTCTAGTCATATCAGAAGAAAGTTATCATGAACAAAAACCAGTTTAAGACTTGCTTAGGGACAAAGTACTATCGTGAGGTGATGTTTTTATTTGCCCCTGTTTCCTTTCTTTTTCTAAGGTTTTCTGGTTGTTTGGGGATTCCAGAGCCTCCTTTTCTGTATATCCTCTCTCTACTAAGAAAGTCTTCTTTTATCCCCTAGAAAAATAAAAATAAAAATAGGAGGATCTGAAGAGGTAGTGGTTTCTCACTTGCAATTTGTTGATGACACCATATTGTTTCTAGAGGAGGATCGGCATAGTTTTGTAAATGTTCCGTTTTTTCTTCAGATACTTGAGATTATGTCTGGGTTGAAGCTTAATTGGGCAAAGAGAGGCTTATGTGGTATGATAGAGAGTGGAGTTGTTAATTCTCTGCTGATTTGGCTGTGTGCAATGTTTTGCAGTGGCCTATACATGATATTTGGGGGTCCCTCTAGGTGTTAATCCTCAGACAGCTCCTTTCTGGGACCATGTGGTGCAGATCTCTAAAAGCCAAATTCTAGGTGTTGCTCTGAGGTTTGAGTCGATCATAAGAGATGATGTGGTCAAGGGTGTGAGACAAAAGGAAACACCATTTGTTTGGTTGGGAGGTTTGTTATAGGTCTAAAACGGAGAGGGTTTTGGGTCCTTGTAATTTGGTGGCAAAAACTTTACTTTAACCTGTAAATGACTATGGCATTTCCCTCTTGAGACTTGTTTCTTATACATGATAAAAAGTAAATATAAATTGCACCAGAAGGGGTGAGATGCCAATCTATTGTTCATTGTAACTTACTCAAGTCCTTGGAAATTCATCTCTCAAGAATATGGCTCTTTAAGGTTCATGATCTTCAGATTAGATTTTGGAAGGCGGGGCTACCCCACTTATAAAAAGTCTCCCTTGCCTCTATTGTTTTTCTTCTCTTCACAGCTCTACCATTCAAAATTTCTCTTACATTTAGGGGTCAAACCTCCATAGGAACCTTCTTTTTTATTTTTTTTAAAGGAGACTGAATGACACTGAGGCTTTTGAATTGAAATCCTTTTGCTTGTGCTTGATTTTTAGTTTTATTTTTTGTCATTGTGTCTTCCAATTTTGATAGCAGGATTTGGGCTTATCCTACTATACTTTTGTACTATTTCCTTCTTCTTCTCAATGAAGTTCTTTTATCTCACACACACACGAAAAAGAAAAAAAAAAGTAGCAGGATTTGGACTATTAATTCTACTAATGTGTATTATTTATTTATTTATTTTTACCCATTTCCTAACCCATTCTTCATATCAAGAGAAATTCCTTCTTGATAAACCCATTTGAAGCTCCAAAACCCCTTCAAAGGTCGAGTTTTGTATTTGGACAGTACCACTTAACAAGATTAACACTAATACTAATGATATGTTACAGATTTGCAGACCTACCAGTACTTTCTCCGAGTAGGTGTATGTTTTGATGTTCTAATTCAGAACCATCTGCGCATTTATTGTTACGGTGAATAGTAGCCACTTTGAATTTTTCTTTTTAGGTGTACAAAATGGGTAAATGGCACCCTATAGACTCATCAGGGAGCATTTGGCTCATACTTAACACAATGGGCGGTTTGCCCTTGTGTTGAACCCATTGAAGGAGCATACTCCATTGACCCATCAGACAAATAATCACATCCACAACTGTGTAAGTGGTAGCTAGGTTTAGCACCACCAAGCACCTTAGGAAGGACTCAGATCGAACCCTTGAGTGAGGGGAGAGAGAGCCTTTACCACTGGGCCACAGCGCATGGTGGTATTGGCATTTTGATTTGAAACAAACCTTTTGGTGTGTTAGGTTGACCCTGCTTGTGCTCTGAATTCAGAGAAACTTCTTTTGATTTGTTTTAGCGGTTTTGCTGAAGCAAGGAGGGCAAAGTTTTATGGAAGTTAGTTATGTAATTCTTTGCTGTATTTGGCTTGAGAGGAATGCCCAGATCTTCATATTTTCCCTTAGATTTATAATGGGATAGGATTGTTTTTATGGCCTCATTTTGGTCCTTAGTGAATGGTTTGTTTCAGGGAGTATTGCTGACAGATATGCAGATGGCTGAGAAATTGGAGAGATCTTTTATATAAATGTGTCTTTTAGGTGTTTACTGTCTCTTTTCTATGTCTTGTTTAAGGAGGATGTCTTATCCTCCTATTCCTTTCTGATTTAATTTCCTTTTTTTATAAAAAAAAAAAAAAAAACTCTGGCTAACATAATAAAAGCATTAAAGTCTGACTAGAAGTGAAATTTGCTCATTTTGGGGTCATAAGTGAAGTTCTTGTTTTATTGACATATTCTTGTTGAAAAATATTCTTAAACAGCTATCTTTTACTAACAATCATTCTATTTTTTTCATTGAATGTGAAGATATCAAAGGCATGGAAGCAGAGGTACAAGCTTTGGAAGAGCTCTCAAAGCAGCTATTCTTGGAGATCTATGAGCTTCGCCAAGCTAAGGTTTACTTCTAGTAATGTCCTTGGTTCCCCTCATTCACTTTCAATTACTCTCTTTCTAGAGCATTTTTGTTTGTTAAGCTTGGATAATATGCTTATGGTGCTTTTTTATTCTGTTACCATTTTTGCATACATGCACACATGTGCTTGTCAATCCCCCCTTCCTTATTCTTTAGGGTTTTAAAACTAACTGGGAAACCATTGCATGTAAGCTCCTCATTACACTCTCTTGTCTCTCTAGTGGGACTTGGGATATTACGTACTCCCTCACTCAAAGCTTGACAATCTCGTAAAGTTCATTAGATCCCCTATGATCCTGCTTCGGGTGATCTGAGCTCCAGAGGTGGGGTTCACAAAAATGCAACCACCTTTCTCAGTACCATCTCCAAACTGAGAATGTTTGATAAGGATTCATGAGAGGCTTGTGCACTAATACCATTTTCAAATAAATTTTTTCTGTTGCATCGAAGCATATAAATGCTGCTGTAGAAGTAGGCCAACATTTCTATTGGTAGATATTTCCAAACTGTACCAGCTTCTTCCAAAGCATATGGCTTTCTGAAAATAATAAATGAAATTACACTACTACTTTGCCCTCCACCTAAGCTGCTACTGTCTAAGTGACTTGAATGGGTGTAACCTGATGGCCCAAAAGGCTTAAGCCCAAGTCACTAGTGGTAGGCTTCTCAAGTCTTATATGCATTGTTACACTCTCTTGTGTCTCCATTGTGATACTTAAGGTTGTTACAGATATATCTGTTTCACTAATTAACATAATTTCCTTTTTTAGTCTTATTTACCTTTTTGCACTCTTGTCTCCCATGTTACTAGGGTTAGGCCTCTTGCCTCCTAGGGTTATGTGACAAACCAGATTTCTGGACTCTGTTATGCAGAAAAAAATTGGTGGAGAGGCAGTAGGAAAATGGAGAAAGAAATTGAGAGGAAGAAAGAAGTGGGGGAGAAACAGTGATGCAAGACTGAGAGCCCAGGATAAAATCTACTAGGTTGGATAAGCAGAAGGAAAGAATAATAGAAACAAAATACAGACAGTACGGCTGGTCTTCAGCCAAAGGGCTGGCTTCTGGTTGAACAACCAGGGATTTTTGAAGAAAAGCTTCTATTATGAATTAATGATAAAACTTATCTGAGAAAGCATTACAATCCTTTAGATAGACCTCCTATGACTTATCCTACAAGGATTAGGATTAGAGCCCTTATTCTGTAGGATTAACACTTCCTCCTACTTCTATGCCCATAAAGACAACTTGAGCATTAAGATAAGACTCCAAAATCCCTAAATAACATAAATATGGGCTCGAAAAGAATCCATGACCAGAAACTGCAGAAATCAGTCAAGTATTCCCAAATTACGAAAATAACCTGCTAATAATTATTTTTTTCTATGTTGCTACTGCATCAAAGAGAGTGGGAAAGATGAAAACAAAGGAGGTAGAATTGGAGATATGAGAGGAATCTGCATATACTTATCCTTATTTCCATTATATGTTGGTTTTTGTACCAGTTCACTGATACAACCGGTGTATAGCCTAATAGTAAAAGATGAGCCAACTAATCTAATTACATTAAGATATAGATTGTAGGTACATTATAGTAATGCTACAGCCTCATTTGTGAAATTTTCCTCCTTTATTTTGTCCTTAACCTCAAACATAGAATCTACAAATTGGGATTTCCGGAAGGAAGAATCCTACCATGTAGCATCCTCAGTGGTGGTGAGGGTTGAATTCTTGGCCACATGGTCTAAGAGGCATTGATACTGTCAAAAACCAAATCACCCAATTGCTTAAATAGTTAGGTGCAAGCCCTATAATGGTTTTTATTTATATATTTAACAAGTTATTGCAGTGGCTGCATGTTTTAGTTAGCCTAAGTTAGACACTTCATAAAGTCATATGGATGGTATTACTTTATGGCAATATTGGTTCAACATCTAGTTTCATTCATAATTTGTCTTTGCCATATAATTTACAAACATTATGGTATTGTTAGGTACAGGCCAAGAATGGTTTTTATTTACGTCTCTACTAAGATACAGTATAAGTTGCGCGCTTTACTTTGCCTAAGTTAGACATTTCAGAAATTCATATGGATGGTACTGCTTTATGGCAATATGATTCAACGTCTAGTTTCATTCATAATTTGTGTTTGTCTTATAATTTACAAATATTAGTTTATGTTATGAGTGTCCATCTATTTGATATTGTCATTTGAATGATCTGTATGCCATAGTGATTAATTTCTTCTACCATAAAAAATATTTTCTGCACAAATCTGCATATCAGGGAAACTGGTTTGCATTTTGCAGGAAGCTGCTGCTTATTCCCGAACCTGGAGAGGACATATGCAGAATCTACTTGGCTATGCTTGTTCCATCTACTGTGTGTATAAAATGATCAAGGTATTTTGATGTAGGACAGCAAGAAGAATTAGGATTTTGTAGGCTATTGTGACAGTTTCTTGGGGTAGATTTAAGGTTTGTTGTGGGTATGTCAGAGCAAGGATGGTTAGCAAGCAATAGGATTGGGCTTCATTGTCAAACTGGAAAGCAATTTGCTGAATAATACTAATAAAACTAATTATTCATTTTTAAAAAAACATTACCTCCCTTTTGATAGACTCCCTATAACTTCATTCCCAAAGCTTTGGAATAAATAGTTAATCATATAAGGATTGGGACTCCCTACTACTACTACTAAACCCATAAGAAAAACCTAGACATTCAAATGTGACCTGACATCTAAATAGCATAATCCCAAGCTCAAATATACGTACCACTTGGGACTGCAGAAATTAATGAAATGAATGTTCCTAGGACTGAAAAGTTTAAATTTACCTAACTTAGCAGCTTACCAAATTTAATTTTAATAAACTATGATATAGGAATGCCTATGAAATATTACAAACAGCCCCGTAATGAAAACTAAATCTAAATAATTATGTGTTTTGATCTTTAAACTTATGCTTTCTTGATGCTGCTGCTGCTGCTTGTGTCAACTTATATACAGATATTTAAGTGAAGATTTATTATTTATGTTTATTTTGTTACAACTAACTTTGCATTGAAATCTTATTTATGATGATTTAGTTATATCAGCTATTTAAGGCATCTTCATGTGTGGAATAAATTTGATGGTTTTCCAAAGTGGCCACTTCTTGGCAGCCAGCCCACCTAGCCTTGCCACCTTCTACATTTTAATGTCACTATTGTAGGAGTGTGTTGGATTTAGTTGGAGTGCAGTGCCAGATATTTTCAGCAAAATGCAAAAGGAATGGAATTATAAATTTTGGTGGGGGAGGCAGGCCAAGGGGCATTTTTTTAAATATGGGTAGGAAAGAGGGAGATGGGGAGTTGGGAAGGATCAAGGGGGACTCCAAACCGTTACTCCCCCCTGTCCCCTTAAATCTATCCCTGATTCCTCTGTTGGAAGATGGAGGCTTATGATTATGAAGCATCTAATGTTTTTTGGTTGACATAAATTGACCCTGTGATGATAACAAAAATAATTATATTTGTATTTTGATAAGATTTTTCTCCAACTTGTTAGATTTTTATTCCTATTGAGTGCATTGTAGCTAATGTGACTAATTGATCCAATTTCTCTTTGCAGTCATTGCAAAGTGTTGTTTTCAAACAGGTAATTTTTTATTCCTCAATGATTCTTTAATTTGACTTTTCTGTCTGTCGTTTTCAAGATTCTCCAAATGGAATCACATCTATAAAGTTTATTTGACTGACTTGTTCATTGTCAATGTGTTTCGTTGGTGATAATCTGTTTTTATTACAGGCTGGTTCAGTTGACCCTGTGACAATGATAATTAGTATATTCTTACAGTTCTTTGATATAGGAATCAATGCAGCCCTATTATCACAGGTAAGAGTCTAGTTCATTGCCATATTTTTTTCTATAATCAATGGTTATCTTCTCAATTTGACTCAAAAATCTGATGTATGTTAGTTTTAAGAGTGAATTAGGCCTTTTCTGTTTTATAAAAAAAAATTATAGAGCTTCTATGAGAAGTCACTCAAGTAGAAGTTTTGTATTATACAATTACAAAGTTTGTTGTGGATCTGTCCATAATGTTTTTGAAGTTGCATTTACCTCCTAACTTACCATAGGTCTTGTATCAAGATCTTCCATGAGGTCTTGTGGCAATGAAGCAGGAAAATGCTCTAATATCTTTTAATTTTCGTTAAGTATAGCAGACTTCCTTGATCAGTAGAATTGGTTTGGCAGTTCTAACTATGAAGGATAGACGCAGGATACGGGACATGATATGACACGGATGAAGCAAAACAAGAAAATCCAAAACAAAAAGGAGATGACTTAGCATAAATAATATATTTCAAATATATACATACATACATACATATATATATATATATATATATATATATATGGTGAATGCTATCCTGGGCATCTAAGAAGATGGGCACAAATGGATAGCTTATGTGGCATGCTTTATGGCCACACATTTGATCTCTACTTTTGAACCTATACACAACTGTATACAAATTGTGTAGTTAGTAAAATTTGGAAGTTTACAGAAAATGATTTCAGTGAGATTAGATAAACTTAAAAATTTGTTGACTATGCAGTTTGTATAGTTGTGTACAGATTCAAAAAGTAGAGTATTAAATGTGTGGCCATAAAGCGTGCCACGTAAGCTATCCATCCATGCACATCTTCTTTGCTACACAGCATTGCCTTCCCCATATATATATATATATATATATATCTGAACATAAAAAATATATGTAGAAAAGCAAACAAATGGTTGTATTTTTTTATTATTTTGAATTTTTTTTTTATAATATTTGAAGTTTAAGCCACCATTTTTTTTTTAATTTACTAAAGTTGCTATATATCCAAAAGCCACTGTGTTCGCAAAATATAAAGAATGCCCATAACAGTTGTAACCAAAGCCTTTTTATTAAGGAGTACAACCCAAAAGGAAAAAAATTAAAAAACAAGGGCATTTTTTTTTTGGACATGTGACATTAAACACGTCTTATTTGTGGCAGAGTCAATGCTTCATTGTTATTGCTATTTATATGCCTTCAAACTAAATTTATAAATAAAAGGCTTAAATATAATTTTGGTCCCTTTAATTTTTTGGTACTAACATGTGATGACATAGCTATGATGTGGCATTGTACAACCTTGCCATGTTAGCCCTTTTTTTTTTTCTTTGTTTTTGGGGGGAATCTTTCTAGGAAGGGACTAACTATCTCCAATTTGAAAACTATGAGGATGAAATTTGATTGAACATTCCTAAAAGTATAGGGACCAAAATTGTATTTAAGCCTAAATAAATTTTTTAACTTTTCTTTCTCATTATAACTCTTTCAATCATTAACCACTTCTACTGTTAGAGTAATTAAACCTGACCTAGTGTAAGATTTAGCTTTTTGCTTTCTATATCTTGTGTTACACATTTCATGTTTTTGTGATTTTTTTGAGTTTTGCTATAAACTCTTAAGTATTATTGTTACATATATTGCTGGTTGTTTTTCTAGAATAGTAAGCACTTAAACAGGTTCTTAAGATATTATATTTGTAGAATTGTCCCAAGTCCTTTATTTTTGGCCTTTATCATTTTATGTTGACTAGTTCTAAAAATTCTGTGCTCTTGCACAGTTTGATGTTGACCTTCTATGACTTTCTTCCATAATTTTGTACAGTATATTTCCTTGCTATTTATTGGAATATTGGTTGTGATATCAGTGCGTGGATTCTTAACAAATCTAATGAAGGTATTCCGGCTGCTTTCGTTGCTTTTATTTTCCATTTGATGTCACTTAAATAAGTCATATTAGTATGTTATATTGATGAAATTCCAATTTATTTCCAACTTCTGCATTTTTTATTTTTTTTGGTGTGTTGGGAGTTGGGTTGGATTGTGGAAATAAGTAAAAGCTTCATTAAATGAAACCTACCAAGGCCAAGGAAAAAAAAAGAAAATTAGATGGAACCTACTCTTATTTGCAGGATTTATGTGGTAGGTTAAAGCACCAAAAAGGAAAGGAAAATAGTGAGAGAAAAATGCACACTACTCCCTTCAACTTTATGGCTCTCGCAAATAGATCCCCTGAACTTTTTATTGTGGCAATTAGCCCCCCTCAACTTTAAACACCTTAATAGCTACCTTGTGTGCATATAACAAGGAATTTTTCTATTAAGGAATTAGTTGATGAAAATTTGAGTGAGCATGGCAATAAAGACAAATTAATTAACAAAAAATTGATTAAGAGTGGCTTTGGGATGTTTTTCAAAGTTGAGGGCAGCTAATTGCTGCAATTGAAAGTTCAGGCAGTCTATTTGCCAAACTCCCAAAATTGAAGAGGGTAGTTGTATTTTTGCCTAATTTTTTTGTTTCTTTTCTTTTTTGTTTGATAAGATGAGAAATTTATGGGAAGAAAAGAATGGATACAAAGAAAGAGGAAGATAAGGTATCCTCCTTGAAAAACAGAAAAGGAAACTCAGTAATATCTCCACAATCTCTCAGCATATCTGTCAAAAGAAACCATATGCGAGAACAATATCTAGTCTTACATCATGCTTCTGTCCTGTGTCAGAAACAAAGAGTATAATTATGTACTGGAAGAAAATGTATTGACGAATAGAGAGACACATATTTGTCTTGTTGACTACTTATGAAGATCTTAAAATGGAAATCATGAAAGGTTGGGGCTAGTTTTGTTTTTTTTGATATTTCAGCTTTAAGAAAATGTTTTCATTGTAGAACTTTTGCAGAAACAATACTTTTAGTGAGCTGTTTGGTACTAGGTTACATGACTCAAGAAGTGCATTTAGATTTCTAAACCTGTTTGTCGATGATTGTGAGGTTTTGTAGTGGGAAAAAAAGTGCCAGTTTTCCTGATATATTGAAGCTGATTTTCAGCTTTGTGGAGAAGCTATCATTTACAATTTCTCACTGCAAAACAGAACACACTCGAAATGTGGTGAAGAGATACAATTTGTCAGGATCAATTCTTATGAAGCTTAACTTCCATTTTTTGGTTGCATGCAGTTCTTTTTCGCCATTTCTAGAGTTGGAAGTGGATCTTCAAGCAATGTAGTTCTCTTTCTATCTGAGATAATGGGAATGTATTTTGTATCATCTATTCTTTTAATCAGAAAAAGCTTGGCAACTGAATACAGGTATCACTAATTATCTCAGTGTAAGATATGTTTTAATTGTAGGCATATTAGAAATCTATCTGGCGTATTGGTATTGCTGATTTTTACCTGTGGCTGGAAAAAAAAGGCATAAAATTCTAGGGCTGGACATTGAAATTAAGAGGAATCAAGAATTTTAGAAAATAAAAATAATTTGATAGCGCGAGATAAGAAAAGATAAGACATCCTCATAAAAAGAAAAGGAATCAAAAAACGAAAAAAAATAAAATAAAATAAAAGAACAAAAGACAGCATCAATATAGTAAAGGCTTCAATTCCTGCTGATAGCTGACACAGTGATTTACTGAACACAACCATTAGTACTAGCAGAGCACCTTAATGAACCTAAATAGATGACTCTATCCCTCAAAAGTGGCAAAGGGCAATGTTGATAATCAGATAGAGAAGGAAGAGAATTCTTTTGGTAGCACTGAATACCGTCAGGATGCTGTTTCTGTATTTATATGCATAGTAAGTTGGGTTACACCTAAGATATGTTGTAAGCCTGAAGCATAACATAACATAAACGCCTAATACACTTTATACTCCCCCTCAAGCTGGAGCATAGATATTAATCACGATTAGAGCCTTGACCCAATTTGAGCCTTTGTAAACAGATCTGCTAGCTTCCCTCCTGAGCAAACATGTGAAGTAGAAATGAGGTTCTACTGAATTTTCTCTTGAACAAAATGACTATACTTAAATATGTTTTGTCCTCTCATGGAACCCTGGGTTGGAAAAAATATGCATGGCAGATTGGTCATCACACCGTAGCCTCATGGGGAATACGTTCTTAAACCCAATCTCACACAAGTGATGAATCCACATAACATATTTTTGCCATGGCATGATACTGTGCTTCAGGACTAGATCTTGTAACTGCATTATGAGTTAAAATATTTGTGCCCGACATGTATATCTCATTGCAAGTCTTTCCATGGTACTGTTCTACTCTCTGACCCCTGGAAACAGCTTGCAAGTTTACATATCAGTGCACTTTTAGGTTACAAGTTACCTTATAAACTTATGAAGTTGTTGTCTATGTGCAAGCCCCATTTGGCAGAAGTTGGTAATGTTTGATGCTTATTTCATTGTATATCTCTGAACTATACAGTCAGCCGACTAGTTTTCATTCTACAGTTTTTGTATATTTGGGATAGTCATGATCTATTCTAGTGTACTAGTAGACCACGATATGGGCCTGGAAGCTTGTGGTGCTTGTCTTCACTAATGGAAATTTAGCACGCTTCAGCGAAGTTCTTCTTCCATTGAACTTCCCAGGACAATCTTCTTTCTTCTTGATTTTTTCTGTTGTGAATCTGTTGGCAGGATTATTATAACAGAGGTGTTGGGTGGTGATATTCAGTTTGACTTTTACCACCGGTGGTTTGATGCAATTTTCGTGGCCAGTGCATTCCTTTCACTGCTTTTACTCTCTGCACATTATACATCCCGCCAAACTGACAAACACCCAATTGATTGTAAGTATTAAAAATATCATCCAATTGTATTAAAAATATCATCCAATTCTTGACAACTAATTTTCTGAAAGGTGTTATTATACAACATGCCTATACTTACTAGTACAGTTTATCATTGACCATATTTACTTTCTTATTTGTATGTGGTGCAGGAAGCGTACTACCTAGATGCTTTTATAGTTTCAAAGGCCAAGAGAGGTATGATATCAGTCCATTGAATTCGTAGGTTGGTATCTATATATATATGGCTGCATTTGAATTGAAGTTATAGGTGATAGTGGTTAGTTGCAATTTTTATGTCATTGCATAGCTGATTAAATGTCTGATGCTGGAGAAGATAATTGGGTAAGGGTTGAAACCGTTAAAGTAATAGCAAATGCCTATGGGTGTCACATCTATCAGAGTACCAATTATTGTGTTTTGACATTATGTTGATTTACTTGTGCTATCTATATATAGAATGAATTTGCTAGAAAATAGATTTTGCACTTGGAATAGACACCACAGGGCTTAATGAACGTCTGCAGATTTGTTGGTCATTTTCAAATATCCGTAGTTGAAATTCTCACGCGTATGCTTTGGCAGTTTGTCTTGAAATTTTTTTACTGGTCCCTCTAATATTTATTCTCTGATTTGATGAGTCAGATTATCCAAAATTATATTGGATTATGGTCGTATGTCCTTTACACTAGTTAGCAGTTGTCCTCATTTTCCATGTGCTAAAGTGTGATCTTAAATAATGGTGATGTGATAACATGATGTGTATTATTTTGATATGATATAACGGTATCTTGTGGAAGCATGATCTGATATGAATGTGTGTATTATTGGAGAATGTAGATTTTGTCAGTAACATTGCCCATGGGAAATAACATCTTATGTTTGTGTTTGGCTAGAAAAGGAACCATCGCCTTTCTTTTGTTTTATTCTCATACATTGCTTTTATCTTTTGCTTATAACAAAGAAGTTGATTTGGTTTTAGCAATCAAACAGATTGTGCCAAATAAAATAAGGAAAACACATTTCAATGAAGCAAATTAACAAGTTTGCTGCCTGCTCACCTAATTGCTAAACAAAGACAAATGAAGCATAAAGAAACGTGTGTCCTTAAGTGGCATTAAATTTTAGTTCATTTGTGGATTCAACGAGTCATCTATATCTTGTTTACATTTAATGTTAATCTCACAGTAACTGTTGACAATTAGATTGCTTTTTGTTTTTTGATTAAATTTCGGATTTGAAGTGATGATCTAATTCTTACCTAGAGTGCATGTATGTAGTGGCCATATATTTTAGGATATTAAAGTGGAACGACACCATCTTAAGTGAGGATGTTGTATGAAGATTGTTGACCAGCAAGGACTTCAACCGAAGATGTTACATCAAATTAGCATGTTACTCTGATGGGTAATAGGAATGTTTCAGGCCCGTCGAAATTTATCAGTTAAAGCTCATGTAGAAAGAAACAATTTTGGGTGGATGAGTGCTGTAAATGGTATTGAATGGTTGATAATCCATCAAAATCGTACATGATCTTAGTGTTCCAGTGTTGCGAGTAGTAAAGGAGATTTGGTGGATCACCTATTACTTCATTATTTCATCCGTATGGAACTGGTCTCTCACGGTCTCTTTATGGTGCCTTGGAAGATACGGTGCAGTGGCCAGTGGGTAGTTGGCTTCTTTGGGAGGATGTAAGTAAAGTACCGTACAACATTATTTGAAATCTAGAGCTTTATTATTATCAAAAAAATAAAAATAAATCTATACGTATGTAGTAGGAGAGGATTGATTGTACTTAATAACTGTCTCATTTTTCTTTTTACTCCTTTTGCACTCTTGCATGAGTTTCTATTATTTTTCAGTTTTGCTTGTTCTTATATTTTAGATTTTCTTTTTGTATAAATGCAAGGGAGAAAATTCTTTAAGGGTACTCGCGACGCAACATGCAAGTATAAACAGAATCAAAAACTTAAATAATGTAAAATACAATCTTAATTCTATAAATATCATGCTTTTGAAATTATTTTTACTAATATTATCATTTTCGTGATGCAATTGTACATATTGTGTCACTAATAAAATATTGTAATATGCACAATTGTGGTACAATTGTTGAAAAGAAGAAAAGAGAATGTAAGTGATGTAATTATACAAATTGAGTTACCTTATTGGTGATGTCATTTGTCAAATGGCGTCACCGTAGGGCAAATAGTGTGACCAAGAGGGTGATACAATGGAGCACGATTGTGTCATCCATATTATGTGTCTTCATTTTTTTAGCTTCAAATATTATGAAAATTAAGAAAATGACAGTATTGGTGAAAATAGTTTAAAAAATATGATATATATTAAATTATGATTAGCTTTTGTATCATTTATGTCTTTAATCCGGCTAAACAACATTAGAATTAAGTAAATGATTAATGTTTCTTTTTAATCTTTTGTTACAAACGGGACTTAAGAACCCAAAGCAACAAACAACCTGAACATGTGACACACGTATTTATCTTTATATTAAATGGGTAATGGATACCTAATATACACAACAAAAGAATCTTAACCAAAATATTCTTGGTATGTAACATGCCTAAAAAAAAAATCATGTAGCTATTAAACAATAACCATATTCCTAATCAAAATAGGGATTTGGATCCAGTCATGTCACTTGAGTCATGTTACTCAGATCTGAGCCGTCCATTTCATTAAAGCTCATTTCAACCATTAAATATTAATGTGTTTTAATGGTTGAAATGATCTTAAATAAAATAGACGGCTTAGATCTAAGCAACATGACTCAAGTTAACATGACTGGATCTCTTCCCATCAAAATAGCCACTCAGAGCCTATGCATTGACGCGGGGATAAATACTAATAAGAATTAACACAAATTATTAGCGCAAAATTATTTGAAACAAAACAAATTTTGATTAAATAAAAATAGAATAACCATATATAATTAATAATTAATCACATGCCTAATTAAAATAGTCACGTGCTATTCATTAATCACGTGACCATCATAAAGCACTGTTACCAAACTTGAATTGGGGTGTGCCCCACAATCTGACTCGGCTACATCATAAGCCACGTATGCATTATTGTCTCCTAGATGGAAGCTACATCAGCACTCCGTTAGTACTCTTCAACAGAGATTGACGACAGTGACTTAATTGCTCCAATTTGGACATTATAGGGATTTGATTGTTAAAATTGAAATAAAGGGGACTAAATTGTTATTTTCCACAAAGTATAGAGGTCAAAGTGTATTTAAGCTTTTTTTATTATATTGTACTTATATTTTAAACTTCTTCTTTTTCACTCTTTCTCTAGGTTTCCTACACGTGTTCCCAAACAGTAGATGCATCATTCATGCAAGTAACTTCCTTTTTCTTTCTTGCATCTTTCTTCTCATTAGCTCCAGCAGATTAATTTCCTTCCTAAGTAAGAAAATTATAGATACGGAAAATGTGAGGTACAGACGCGTGCCACGTTGGCGTTACTGCTGACCCACGCAACCCTCACGCCACTCGCAAGATAGCAAGATACATCTTTTCCCACGTGTAAGACAACTCACACGTGCGGAGCGCACACTTAACCCTTGACCTTGACTTAGTTTCTTCCACAGCTGCAGAGGAAAATAAAAAAGATTAAAATTAAATAATCGGGAAAACGATACGGAAGAAAGGGGAAATTGTAACTTAAACGGATAGACTACAAATTTTTATTTTTTATTTTATTTTTTTAAGGTTTACTTGCATTTACTCCTATTTTTCTAAATCTAGAGAAGAGTGAAAGAGAATATTTCGAGCGAAAGAGAATATTTCAAGCGAAAGAAAACCCATCTGTACACAGAAATTTTAGAGAGAAAGCCAGCTTGGTTAGATGGATTTTCCAGAAAGCCCATTTTAAAAGTTTTTTTTTTTTTTTTTTTGGATTCAGACTTCAGATCACAGACAGAGAGAGAAAGTGAGGGAAAGAGAGAAATATATATGGATGTAGTTATTATTATTTATAAATGCAAAAAAAATGTAAATCAGATCCTCTGTAATATGCATATCTATGTACACGCTCATATCTGGGTCTTATTGTCTGTTTTCTTCCTCGTTTACTTTGAAATTTACCCCTTTGCTGGGTCGTCATAGATAGTGAAACTCAGAGTCAGAGGTATTCATTCGACAAATTTTAAGGTAGAGGAAGAGAGTGTGCCTTGGATTGCCATCGTCATCGCCAATGTCCGAACGCTTGGGAAAGACCGTGGAGTAGATGTACAATGCGAGGAAGATGATTTTGAAGCAAGAGGCATGTCAATTCTTCTTACCCACTTAGGGTTTTATTTTGATTTCATATATTTTAATCTTCATCCATTTTTTGGGATACCAACGTTTTGGGAAAGCTGGGTTTTTTCTTTTGGTATGATGGGCTAATTCAGTGTATTGGTCGGTTTAGGGTTTGATTATGTTTTTCGAGTCGAAGTTATTGGAGAAAATTCATTTTTGGGTCTATTTGTTGTCTTTAATTAGTAATTTTTTAGGTGGTTTCAATAATTGATAATGTTGCCGGATTTTGATTGAAGTAGTTTATTGATTAATACTTGTCAAGTGATTTTGTTCTAAGATTGGGGTAATGGTTAGGTTGTTAATATAGTCTGGATGTACTTTCTAGATGACAGCCGTATTGAGAGGGAGTTTCCGTACGCAAGGACCTCAAGATGAATCGATTATAATTTTCAGGAGAACGTGGTGAGATAACAGGGTAATTCGCAATCCCTTCTTCTTCTCTTCTTATATTGCAATGCGTTTTATTTTGTTTTTCGTTTGAAGATGTGAAAAGCCGCTGCATTGGAATTACTTTGTTGTATTCTAAATTGATTTTTTTTTTTATTCTTTCCTTCCTTTTCCCTAGCTTTTTCTTTTGAGATTTTTATGATTGTACAAGTGGTTCTATGCATTTCCTAGTTGCAATTTAGACTACTTAACTCCTCCAATGTGGCAAGTTTCTCAGGAAATAAGTACTTCTGATGCTTGTGTGCAGTGGAAAATCTTCGTTTTTGCTGTATTTCATATTCCCGATTATTGTTAGTTTTATTTTATGTAGTCTTTTCTCAAGAAGTAGAGCAATTAACTTCATGAGCAACAATATCTTTTCTATCAGAAGTTTTACTCCGTTGTTCACTTATTGGGTACATTGAGATGAGTGTGTGTGGAGTTTAATGGGCAAACTTGTTTCTAAAGAGTCAGTGGTTATGATATTCAATCTAGTGGTATGGTTTGGGTTAAATGGTTCCTGAATATGTGGATAACTTAAGATTCAGATGCAATGCCTAACTTGCTACTCTGTTTATATATGTATGAATAATAAGTAATTCCAAGTTAGATATTTTGTTTGCTGGAGTTCTGTTTGTCTTTATGTTCCTTTGAACTGGGAAGTTGGAGAGACTAAATATGATAGGGGGGAACATCTGACATGACAATTCTTGATTGAGATAGTCAAGATAGTGGAAGATTGGGCTGTCATCTTCAAACAGAAACATAGGCATATATGAATATCGATGTATGCATATACATCTCAACATGTGCGTGATTATTTTATTTCATGTGAAAAGTTCCTCCCTCCCCTCTTCCAATATTTTCTTTTGACATTTTACTTTAAATAGGACATGGTTATTAAGTTGTCCGATTTGACTAGTTTTGAAGATTTGATTATACAATTCTTGTAGCGAATATTTTAATATGTAGACATATGCGGAAGAAGGCATTCCTAAAGCAGTCGTTTCAAGAAAAGCCAAAAGAAAAAGAAAGAGTATTAGTGCAAGATAGCTCTATCTTTGCATGGTTGATAAAGAAACCCCCTAAAGAAGCCATTAGCTGAAACCTACAGGCCTAAAAATTAATCTATCCCCAAGCAGTGGCCAGAGTAAGAATGTCTGGCTAAAAATTCTAGCATTACAGTCTAATAGTCTATTCTAATATATATATATATATATTTTTTTTTTTTTTTTGGGTCCAAAACCTTGAAAATGAGTAGGGAAAGTGCTCAAAAGCATCTGGGAAAATCCGTTTCTAGTTGAAGATCATCACAATGCAGAAAAAGATGACTACTAGCCTCTGAACTCCAGAATTATGTCAGACAACTATCATGAGATAAAATGTTTTGCAGCCTTAGTGCTTGTGTTAGTCCTACTTAGTACCACACTATACACTGAAGCTTTTAGGAGACTTTGCTGAATTAAAAAAAAAAAAAAACTAGTGAGAACTGAATTTTAATTAGTGGGAATCCAAATAAAAGGTTTCATCTTTCTTTTATTTTATGCTTTGTTTGTGTTTGTGTTAGGTATCATCTGGATCTGGAAAGAAGTTTGTCAAACATTCTATGACTCAGAGTGCTGATATGAGACGAGAATCAGGGACTTGTAACGTGTGCGCAGCTCCTTGTTCATCTTGCATGCATCTTAACCATGCTCTTATGGGATCAAAAACTGATGAATTCACTGATGAAAACTGTCGTTTAGTGGAGGCTAATCAGTATTCTATGGATGAGGGTGATGTATCTTCTCTTAGGAGCAGAGCTTGTGAAAGCTTGCAACATGCCGTCAGTGAAACCAGTAACATGCTCAGTGTTAATTCTAGTCATGATTCTCTATCTGAAAATGCTGATAGTAGACGGTCCTTGTCAAATAACTATCAAGATTCCAAGTGTTTAGAAGTTCTTGATGATAATACTTCTTGTTTAAGTAGGGCCAGTGAGGCTACTTTAGTGGATGGTCGCCATTATAGGAATGCAGACAGAATAAATTTATCTTGTAGTTCAACTTCAGTTAGTCGCTTAGGGGCAGAAGGATCTGGAAGTGCACAATCTATTGACATGTCCAGCTTGTCGGAGATTCCCTCTTGTAAAGATGTCAATACTGACCGTAGCTCACCTAAGGTACAAAGTCCATGCACACAATCTCAAAGTGGTAAATCCCTCTCAGGTATTCCAAGTATAATGGATCTGGAAAGGGATTCGTGTTCTCATATCCCTGAAAAATTGTCTGAATGCTCTTTAGAAAATATTGATCAATCATTGACCAAAGAGGCCGCACCTACTGTTGTTTCTGGTGAGAAATCTTTGACAGATAAGAATAGCCTTATTGATAGTACTGCCAAGGTTTCAGTAAAAGTATATCTCAACTCAGAAGCAGATACTGTCAATGATGTTGGGGATGCTACAGATGAAACTCGTAAATGTTCAGTCTCAGGTAAGCAAGATGAGAGGTCTGAGGAGCTGGTTGAATCACCTGAGGCTGACATGCAGGAGCATCAATCTGAAGATGGGAGTGACGAATCAGATGTTGTGGAACATGATGTGAGTACCTATCCCTTCTTTTTAATTTTTTTTTTAAAAAAAATCAAACTTGAGCAGTATACTGTATAATGTAATGGCATAAAAACGGATAAATTCTTCTCAGTTTGTATCTCATTTCCACATCAATATTCCTTGTTATTACCNGAGGCTGACATGCAGGAGCATCAATCTGAAGATGGGAGTGACGAATCAGATGTTGTGGAACATGATGTGAGTACCTATCCCTTCTTTTTAATTTTTTTTTTTAAAAAAATCAAACTTGAGCAGTATACTGTATAATGTAATGGAATAAAAACGGATAAATTCTTCTCAGTTTGTATCTCATTTCCACATCAATATTCCTTGTTATTACCTTTTTTTTTTCAAATTGCTCGGTCTCTGGCCTCTAATTGATATTTACTGCTCTAATGTTTTGATTTTATGGTAGTCTCTTTCACTTTTAAATTTATTGGGTATTGGCTATTGACATTAAGTCTCAAGTTTCAAACTTAAATATGAAGAAACATGGATGCATCCTCTCAATGATAATGAGATTTAGGGCAATGCTGTGCAGTTAACTCCATGTTATATAAATTTTTCAGATGATGTCTTTCCATCCTTCATGTTGTTTCAACAGTTTCCATTTCTTATCTAAAGCTTTGCTGATTTTGTTGACCGAAAAATAGGTAAAAGTGTGTGATATCTGTGGAGATGCTGGTCGTGAGGATCTGCTTGCCATATGTAGTAGGTGTAGCGATGGTGCTGAACACACGTAAGCATAAGCACCTTTCACCTTAACTCTTGTCTGGCTCTGTTATATTGGTGCAAAGTCCTTTCATTAAAATGATCATAACTTTCTTATTCTTTCAAGCAGCTACTGCATGCGAGAAATGCTTCAGAAGGTCCCTGAAGGAGATTGGTTATGTGAAGAATGCAAATATGCAGGAGAGACTGAAAATCATAGACTAGGTAAGAGGAAAATCGTATGTGGAAGTGAAAAAGACTGTGTTCTGGAATCTGACTTTTGTAGCTTGCATACTATTTGTGTATACATATTGATCTCTTTCTGGAACTAAATTTGCATGGTTCTGATGTTGAGGTTTAGCATAAGTATACAATTATCTGCAAACTAGATGTGTTTTCTATATGCTGACTTATTTCTGTAATTGCATATGCAGAGGAGACTGAAAATCAGAGGCTTGATAAGAGTGAAATCATGCCTGGAATTGAAAAAGGTGGTTTTCTGGACTCTGACATTTTCAGCGTGTATACTGTTTGTATGAATTAATCTCTTTCTGGAACTAAATTTGCATGGTTCTGATGTTGAGGTTTAGCATAAGTACAATTATCTGCAAACTAGATGCGTTTTCTATATGCTGACCTATTTCTGTAAATGTATATGCAGAGGAGACTGAAAATCAGAGGCTTGGTAAGAGTGAAGTCATGCCTGGAATTGAAAAAGGTGGTTTTCTGGAGTCTGACATTTGCAGCCTGTATACTGTTTGTGTGAACATATTAATCTCTTTCTGGAACTGAGTTTGTATTGTTCTGATGTTAATGATAGTGTAAGTGTATAAGCACTCCCACATATATACGTATGTATGCTGACATTTTTGGAATTGAATTTTTTGGTTCAGATGTTGAAGAAAGAAAACTCCATAAAGTTGGTTCAACTTCACAAATCGCTGGGAAGAGGCATTCTGAAAATATTGAAATAGCCCCAGCAGCAAAAAGGCAGGCTGTTGAATCAAGCACAAGATCACCTAAGGCATCAAGCCCCAAGAGATTAGTTTCACTGTCACGGGAATCTTCATTTAAGAGCCCAGATAAAGGAAAAGTGAAGCCTGGTAATCAGTTGTCTTTTCGTAGTCACTCTAGCGGTGATGACATGGAAGTTGCTCGTTCTCCTTCCAATGGTCCTCGGGGTCAAATGCCAAAGGGTAAGGAATTGTCACCTGTCCTTTGTAGTGCTTGATTTCTGCTTTGAAGCAATTGTTGGTTCCTCAACAAATTTGGCATCATGTCTTCTAGGGTTCCATTATTTGAAGCCCCATTTATGTTCTCATGAATTGGTACAGTTTTGTCTTCTATGGTTTTATTATTTCATGCGCCATATTTGTTATTATGACTAGGTACATTGTTGAAGTCTAATTCATTCAGCACCTTAAATTCCAAGCCAAGGGTCAAACTTGTTGATGAAGTTGTTACCCAAAAGCAGAAAGGGGCTGCAGAACATACTTCTAAGAATATGGAGACACCTGCTCGGATGATAAGCAAATCCATGTCATTCAAATCCACAAATTTGGGCCGTTCAAGTGCTACTGAATCAAAAGTTAAAATGCTTTCTTCAAAGTCTACACATGCTCAGGATTTGAAAGGATCAAGACTTGCAAAAGAATGGGGTGCAGTTGACAGGAAAAGTTTGTCTAGGGTTGATCGTCCTCCAGTTTGTTCAACAATGTCTAGTTCTGTTGTTTCCACTCCTAAGGGTGACCAGAAGCTCACACCTCGCAGTGAAACAAGTAAGCCTTTATCAGGCAACAACCGAGAGTTGAAGGTTAACCAAGATGGAAAATCAAGTAGCTTATCAAAGTCAGCCAGTAGTGTAGGCCGTAAAGGTGTAGAACCTCCCGTTAGTTCAGGTGCGATCTTGATTGAATCTGCTATTTCTTTATAGTATTTCTGCACCTGTTATTTACATCTGTTTGTTTATGGGTCAATTTAATGTTTCTATGATTTTAGTTTCATTATAATAAAGGTGTCATCTATATGTTTTGCCCTAATTTATATTCAGTAGTAGCACCTTGCAGTGATGGATTTTGTGCTTGGAACAAAAGTTGAGCTATGTTATTCATAAGGATGATCCCTTATTTTGTAATTTATTGAATTTCAGAGAGAACGTCCATCAATGTTGATGAAACTCTACAAGATCTGCTGCCTAGATCACGAGAAACTACAAATCAGGTCGAGAAAAACAGAGAAAGTTCTAGTGATCGTATGAGGCCAGGTGTTAATACTGCTCCAAAAAGCACGTTCTGTCCAAAATGCAAGGAAAGTGGTCATTCTACAGAATGTTGCAGTGTTGGTTGTACACCAGAATCTGGCATTGAAGTATCTGCTACAAGAAGTTCAAAAGAGGAGATGCATAAAGGTAATAGATTGAAAGCTGCAATTAATGCGGCTTTGCTAAGGAGGCCTGAAATATGTAAAAAGAAGGAAGTACCTAATCAAACTGGTGGGTTTTCTACATCAGCCACAGATTTGAATTGTGAAGCCATTTCTCAAGACCAAGTGTTGGCTTCCAGCACACCAAAGAATAGTATATCTGCTGAAGTAACTCACGAGGGACAGGAAAATCTTGAGAGCTCTACATTTGAAACTTCCAAATGTTCATCTATCAATGATGCGACTAGATCACGAGAAACTACAAATCAGGTCGAGAAAAACAGAGAAAGTTCTAGTGATCATATGAGGCCAGGTGTTAATACCGCTCCAAAAAGCACATTCTGTCCAAAATGCAAGGAAAGTGGTCATTCTACAGAATGTTGCACTGTTCATAGTACGCCAGAATCTGGTATTGAAGTATCTGCTACAAGAAGTTCAAAAGAGGAGATGCATAAAGGTAATAGATTGAAAGCTGCAATTAATGCGGCTTTGCTAAGGAGGCCTGAAATATGTAAAAAGAAGGAAGTACCTAATCAAACTGGTGGATTTTCTACATCAGCCACAGATTTGAATTGTGAAGCCATTTCTCAAGACCAAGTGTTGGCTTCCAGCACACCGAAGAATAGTATATCTGCTGAAGTAACTCATGAGGGACAGGAAAATCTTGAGAGCTCTACATCTGAAACTTCCAAATGTTCATCTATCAATGATGCGACTAGATCACGAGAAACTACAAATCAGGTTGAGAAAAACAGAGAAAGTTCTAATGATCGTATGAGGCCAGGTGTTAATACCACTCCAAAAAGCACATTCTGTCCAAAATGCAAGGAAAGTGGTCATTCTACAGAATGTTGCACTGTTCGTAGTATGCCAGAATCTGGTATTGAAATATCTGTTACAAGAAGTTCAAAAGAGGAGATGCATAAAGGTAATAGATTGAAAGCTGCAATTAATGCGGCTTTGCTAAGGAGGCCTGAAATATGTAAAAAGAAGGAAGTACCTAATCAAACTGGTGGGTTTTCTACATCAGGCACGGATTTGAATTGTGAAGCCATTTCTCAAGACCAATTGTTGGCTTCCAGCACACCAAAGAATAGTGTATCTGCTGAAGTAACTCACGAGGGACAGGAAAATCTTGAGAGCTCTACATCTGAAACTTCCAAATGTTCATCTGTCAATGATGTGAAGCAGCTTAATGCATGTCCAATTGATTCTTGTCCTCAACTGGAGGACTCAGATTCTGTTGGTCCTGCTGGAAAGTCTCCAGTGAGAGACTTGTCTAATGAAGCTTTGGCAATATCAAATGTTCTTTCAACTATGCCGGCCATACCTGAATATGATTACATCTGGCAGTATGATACATCTTTCCACAAGCTAGTTTGTCTTTCAATAACTTTATAGTTTTAGATTCTTCTGGCTGTAATACTGTTCATATGCTGGATTGAATGTGTTCTATATAATCTTTCTTGTTTGAATGCAGGGGCATCCTTGAGGTGCATAGAGGCGGAAAACCCCCTGACTTGTTTGCTGGAATTCAAGCACATTTGTCGGCTTGTGCTTCACCTAAAGTTCTTGAAGTAGTGAATAAGTTTTCACCCAAAGTTTCTCTCAATGAAGTTCCTCGCTTGAGCACATGGCCATCACAGTTTAATCAAGGTGGTGCTAAAGAAGATAACGTTGCTCTCTACTTCTTTGCCAAAGATGTTGAAAGGCAAGTATATGGATTTCATTCTTTTAGTTAGAATAGGATGTAAATTGCAAACATATTTCTTCTTTTTCTATTGTGTAATTTTTTTTTTTTTTTTTTTTTTNTGTGTAATTATTATTATTATTTTTTTTTTATGATGTTTCTGATGCAGTTATGAGAGACACTATAAGGGTCTATTGGATCAGATGATTAGAAATGATTTAGCACTGAAAGGAATATTTGATGGTGTTGAACTTCTCATATTCCCATCGAATCAGCTTCCTGAAAAATCACAGCGTAAGGATAGACAAGTTGTAAATGTATTCTTATCAATTTAGGGCTTATATTGAAGTTTATTCCTATATTATTGCTTAAGTAATGTAGAAATTTAATTGTTATGCAATTTTGAAATGTTTTGAGGCAAGACAGCCTTGGGATTCCGTTTTAAAAAGAATACCTTGCTTCTGTTCCCTTGTGCATTCAAGATTTTATTTTCTTCTGAAAGGAAGATCACATGGATGATTATGCTCCTGGTTGCTGCTCCTCATTCATTCTGAATCAGGGATTTTATATCTTTTTATTAGATGTTGGCTTTATAAGACTATGCTAGATTCAATGCATGAAGGCTACAAAAGAATGAGAATGTTTCATACTAAATTTAGTTTTAGTCATTAGAGATACGCGAGCATGCATGGACCAAAAATTAATTTGTCTCTAGTGTTAAGCTGTGCCTTATTTTTTCTTTTTTTTTCTTTTTTCCAAGGACCGAATTATTTATGTACATATACATGATGTTTTTTAATTTACTTTTTTCACTACATATATCAAGACTGCTAACGATGCTATCTTATTGGCAGGTTGGAATATGTTGTTTTTTTTATGGGGTGTATTTAGGGGGAGGAGGATGAATAATTCAGATTCCGCAGAAAAGATTTGTATTCCCAGTTTGAACATGCCAGTTGAAAAGGATTTTCCCACTGCTGTTATGACTTTGTCTGAGACCCGCTGTTCACCAAAGCGTATGGATGAGGATTCAATTAATTGTGATAGAACATCCAGTATGGTTCTTGCATCTACTTCCGTAGACCAGAGTCATGTTACATTGGCTAGGAATTCTGATATCAAAGAAATTGATCTTGAGCAGATGCATTTGGGTTCACAAGTAAACTTACAGAAGCAAGATAGTAGATTCAACACCAAATCTACTTTGACCCTTCCAACAAGCAGTGCACAGTTGTGTCAAGAAATGAAATCTCCTGGTTCGTCCCTGGTAAGGTCTATATCCCTAGATGCATTATTTAACAGACTATGAAGTTCCTGCTTGCTGCTTGACATAAATCAGCCTATGCACTTAGTAATGGTGTCAACATTTTGGTCTGATCATAATCACATATGGTTTTTTATCTTGCTAAGAACGTGACATGCTTCTTTAGTTCCCCAGAGTATTCAATATCTAGTTATTTATTTGTGCAATTTTTGTTGGGTTCTGATGGCCCTCAATGAGATTGCTTCACTGCTGAGTGTGCTGATATAAAATGCATGTAGCTTCGAGGTTGAGTTAATAAAACTTCCATTTTTAATTAATATATCAAAAGAAGATGAGCATAGTGTTGTGGGAGACGAAGAAACATGAGGATTTCTTCTTTTTATAACCCTGTTATACTCTCCCTCTCACTCGACCCCTTTTTATCTCAAACTCTCTTAGACCTCATTAAAGGGGCAACGAAAGATCTTCATCCGTGAGTGCTTCAAACATCTTGGGTTTTTTTCTCTCTATACCTGTTGCTGGACCCTTCCCATTTGTGATTACTTTCTTTCTCTAAGAATGAGATCCATCACAAGCTCAACTGATTCTGGAAACAAGCTACCAGATCTAATGTCAACAAATGGGGGAAGACAATGCTGACCATGTCATAAAATATAAGAATTATTGGCTGTGAAATTTGTTTTCCCTCTTTCTCTGTAAGTGGAGAGGGTGAAGCTGAGAGAATCTAAGTTGGAGAGAGATGATGAATCCCAACCTCTAAATTCCAATTCCAATTTGATGCTCTGGTCTTAGTGTAATGGTGATAGAGAATTTGGTGATTGAAGCGATTGAGATGTCTCTGTTCTGTTTTTTCTTTTTTTCTTTTTGTTTCAGACCTGTTTTGGAAATACTTTCATCCAAACGAGAAGATACTTTTATTTGTTCTTCATTGCTACTGATTTAACATTACAGGATCAAATCTTTGAGCTTTATACCTATAGTACTTATTGAATTCGTTGTTGCTCTCAAACTCTGCTGCTTGTTATACCTATCCTAAGATTATTAATTGGAAAGCCCTTTCTTATTTTATATAGAGAACGTGTTATTTTTGCTGCCAATTATGTCTTACTTTTTGTTATAAAAAATATGTTCCCTTTATGCAGAATGGTAGTCTACTGGAAGATGGACCAGACAGAGAATCTAAAATCTCTCTTGAAGCAATGGGAACAAGTGCTGCTAGTAGAATTATGGAAACAAAAACTGATTGTGATATTTCTGTTAAGGAAGAAAACTCTTCGTCTGGAAATGAAGAGATAGGTGCTGCAAGAATTATCACTGAGGACAAAATGTCAGAGAGAATGAACCGTGTTAAAGATCTAGAAAGGCCTAAGAGGAAACAGAGAGAAGATGATCGGTTTATTGACATAGAGGCAGCAATTGAGGAAGACCTGACCATAGAAGGGGTCAACTGTTGGCAGCCCACGGATAAAAATCTTATAGATCCTTCTGGCACAGTTTTTCAGGCTTCTGGAATTACATGTCAGAGAATGCCTTGGAATGAGGTGAATAGTAAATTGGAAGATGGAGAAAGTTCTAGCAAAAAGCTGAAAACAGGTTTCGGTGGAATCTATGGAGGTAGAGACATTCTTAATGGCAGTTTTGTGTCATTTGCAAATGATCTTGGTTCATGTTCTTCAGTTGAGGACAAAGGATGTGTAGAAGCTTGTGACGAGAAAATCATTCGTGAGGACTTGGGAACGATGGAAAGAACCTTCTTTCCTGTTGATGCACATAATAAAAATGACTTCCAATTGAGGGAGAATAGCTGCCCGCAGAAAGGGCCTAATGAGCATGAGGACCAATTTCGTGATGGGATCCCAAATCTAGAGCTTGCTTTAGGGGGTGATACCAAACCACCACACAAGGGAATGCTACCTTTCTTTGTTGGGGTAGTAGACAAGAAAAATAACCAGGGAAAGCGTCGGGATGGCTTGACAGATGAGCAGGAGGATGATGGTGTTGCTGCCTCCCTTTCCCTTTCATTATCATTCCCATCTTCAAACAAGGAACGTGTGAAACCTGTTTCAAAAGCGGAGCAGCTTCTGCCTGATGGGCACCGTGTGAATACTTCATTGCTCCTTTTTGGGAGCTTCTCAGACAAATAAATCTGCTGCCACACTTCTAATCCTGTAAATTATCTTGCCCCACATGGCTGTGATAAAGCTATAGCCCATCGTGTATGATAATCTTCCACCCTTTCTACAAAGGAGCCATTGTCCACCTGTCCATGTCCCCAGCAAGATTTAATAAGTTTTATACTTTTCCCCCCCTTCCCCTTCGTTTTAAATACATGTTCTTTTAGCTCTTTTGGTTTCATAATGCATAGTTACGGCTGCTTGTATATAGAGAGAATTCAAGCCGATACATTTTCGAAAATGTTACTAGGAACTTGCGGATGACTATTTTTATTACAGGGTTTCCTCTGTTCCTGGCTCCACGACCATTCTTCTTTTCCATTTTTGTCCATGTTGCCGTCAACACTCGATTATTTATCGCTTCTACAGCTAGATAAAATGAGATTTTATGATTTCCGAAGGTTGTAATTATAAGTCCCGCTGCCTTGTTCCTCTCAAAGTCGATCTTATGTCAAATATGGTAAGTGTGACAAAGTTTATGATTATACTGTAGATATCTTTACCTAGAGGCTCAAACTATCTTCGCTCATTTAGTTTCAATTCTCACAATTACCAAAATACTTTTATGTCTCTATTTATATATATTATTCTTTAACAAGTATAATTCAATTTTTTTTTTCTACTCTTCTCATTTATTACTCTACCTATTTGAGATTCACTTAACTTGATCTTTGAAGTGTGGGTACATTCAATCCGGCCTTTACCCTTAGTTTACTCGTGTTTACTGTGCAAATAGGACCTCGAATTTGACCGACCTTCATCCAAATCCGACCTGATCCCTACATCTCAACACAGGCATTATCGTTGTATATAAATGCTTTGCATAAATAAATAAATTTATGGTCTATTGCTAGCTCCCAGACTCCCAGTAGTTAGCACGCCGTATGTGATCAGAGTTGTTGGCTCTTAGCATCATACTTTACCTACAAACAAACCTTCAACGACCAAAGGTCATAATTATAGGAATACTTGAATTTGTTTATCTTGAGGTTAATGATATCTCTTCTAATTATAAGAATTAGAGTATTTAATGTCAAGTATTTTATTTTTGTTATATATTATTGTTTCTTTTTTTTATAGTATATTGTGCTTATTTGTAACTAAAAAAAAAAAGTGAATTTAATTAGATCCACTTAAAAAAAAAATGGCTACGAAATATTCCATCTAACCATAATTTGATGGAATAAATACTTTTTATTTTTATATTTAAACAAGATACTTTTGTTTTGGCCACAAAAATCGTAATAGTTTTTAGAAAATAAGAAAGGAACCATAATTTATTTAATTTTCTTGAAGATTACAGAATAATTGACATTGATCAATAGTTAATATCAAATTTGATAGCAATGAAAGAACTGAAAATACTGATGAATTTGGTCTTTACGTTCTTAGTGTGGATTTTATAAGGATTTTCTCAAATTTGATCAATAAGAGGTAGGTTTTAAGGGAAGTGTTGATATATTGTTGTTGAAACAAGAAACAACTAGTAGGATCTAGAAAAAATTGCAGACGTTGTGGAAAGTCCAAAAGTTGACAGTTGAGGGCGGATAAACCAATGTTTGCTTGCCTAGTCCTCAAGCTCGACTCTAAACGGCGTCGTCACCTGGTTGCCTTGCCTTTTCCAACATTCATGATCGAACTTTTCTTACTATAATACCCTTTCATTAGTTCAAATGACTATATCAAAAAAGAAAAAATTAAATAAGGAGATTTTAAGTAATTACAATAAATAGTTAAAAATTAGTGTGAATAAGCAATGAAAGTGCCAATAATCCACCCTTGCGACGTGTGAGCCGGTTCATTGACTTGAATATTACAATTCAACAACAAAATTACACATCTATCACTCTTTTTAACTTAATTATCTAAATATTATAGTTTTTTTTTTTAAAAAAAAAAACAAATTCAGACAGGTGAGGACCACTGGACACACCAACTATCATGCGACGTGTCCTCACTAAACACGCCATGCATTAGTTGACGTATTCCATCCTCTTTGCCTACTGCGCCTATTTGTCTCTAAAAAACCCAAAATAAGGCTCTAAAAAACTTAAAAAGTTGCCTGAAGTAAAGTAAAGTATTAGACAAAAGTATTTAAGTAAAGTAAAGTATGGTATTGTCCATTTCTAGTGTGGAAGCTGGCGTGAAGTAAATTAAATATAAGACATACTAGCAGCCACATGGCGCATCCAGTGGGAACACGCCGCGTGATTGCTGGCACATTCAGTGGTCCCCAACCTTTCGACTTTGTTTTTTTTTTAATTTTTAATTTTTTTTTAAAATTGTAATATTTAAATAATTAAGTTAAAAAATGTAATAGACATGTAATTTTATTGTTAAATTATAATATTTAGGTCAATAAACCGTGTGAGCTACTAGCTGGGATTTAATGAAGAGCGATTTGGGTAAATCTACATCATTTGTATCCTTTTATGAAAAAAAAAAAAAAAAATCACCATTGTATTTTATCCGAATCTTGGGGGCATTAATGACAATTCATTAAGGGCGCAGTACTATAAAGCAGAGCTGATTTTCCTTCCCACGTTACTGGTTTCTCTCCTTGTATTCACTCACCTCTATCTAGTAGCCTGTGACCATTTCTCTCTTGTTAAGCTTTCTCTCTCCAATGGCTACTTGTTTCGCGCCAGTATCGATTTCAGGTAAATTTTCGTACTAGCTTGTTTTGATCTTGTGTGCTTTCTTTCCTTTTGCTTCTTGTTTGGTTACTTAGAATCAAGAGTTTGAAAGAAAATGGCATAAATAGGAGAACTCCGCTGCGATTGAGCAAGTTTTGTCCCTTTCTTTGATTCGGATCTAAGCTATCGGTCCCATGAATTCTAATGTTTTGTTTCACTAATTCCCATTCTCTGTGATTCACGTGCTTATATACGATTTCATGAGTAAATTGAGGGCTTGTGTAGAACGAATGGAGGACATTTGTTTAGATTAATCTTTTTTCCTTTGTCAAGTTAGTGTTTAGGTTGGAAATCTAATCTAATATGGTTGTTGCTTTAATTTGGGAATAGGCGGATCTCATCTTAAGGCACGTGAGCTTTGGCTAACAAAGCGTAATTCTCTTGGAGTTGCACCTAAACTTACTGTCCAAAGGAAATCAAACCTTGTAAGCAGAAAACGCAGTTCATCAATTTGTGCAGAGTACCGGTATGCCAGTTTTTGGATCACCTTATTTATGTCATTTTGTTTTGCTTCTTATTTGAACTGTGGCATTTGGTTTTTTGAATGACTCATCTTCTGATTTTTATTTTTGACCCATCGTCTCCTGGTTGTGTTGTTTATCAACCCTTCACTAGTTATTATTATTATTATTATATTAACTAATAGGTAGTTGTGGTTGTAGCTTTGTTCCCACTGATTGCTGTCCTCTTGACTTTTCTTTTCTTGTCATTGGCAACGGAGAATTATTACTAATGGAAGCCATGAAAAAGAAAATCTTTGGCATCAAGTTCGGTCAATAATCTCATTGCATCACCTGCTAACTTTATTATATGTTTAATTAATCAACTCTTGTGCGTCCAAGGGTTCAGGATATGTTGGAAGCTTGACCTTTAGTGGAGCAGCCTTAATTTTTCCATTCCTGACATTGGACAGCTTAGAGTGAATTCAAAATTTGATCTCCAAAGTTGTTCCCATGTAAGAATAAGGGTGGCAGCAATTAAAATTTAAAATTTAAAGGGATTGGGGTTTTAGGTTATAAGATGGATTAAGGTTAGGAAATTAGGTTGATTGAGAGTTATTTGTAGGTGGTAAGGGTTGTTTGAGGGAGTGTTTATTGTGGTTGGTTCTCACAAAACTCAACCAAACTGGACCTGCTGTATGAGCAAAACGGAAACTGTACCAAATAATCAGTTTGGTTCAGAGAGTGAGAGACTGAGAGTGTGAGGGCAGATTTTTTGCATGGTTTGATTGAGTTTAGTATGTTTTGTATGGTTTGGAACTCCCTTGGACGTAACCCTTACTATGTTGGTTCAAAATTTGGGTTGCAAATTAAATTAACCCAGACATTGTTTTCATTTTTTTTAAAGCTTAAGTTTAGAATTCCATCTTTTTAGTTATGATTTTATCTTTGTTCATTATAATTAAATGAAAAGGATAATACTTGTTGTCACTCATTATTTGTATTTTGTTGTTATTTCTCTCATGGCTCCTTTTTATATTTTGTGATGTTGAAGGATAATATAAGGCATTTATCAGTGTTGGGAGTTATTATTTGAATATAGCTACTTTCAGTTTCCATTTTTAAAAAAATAGGATGTGTAAAATTAATTAATTAGATGCACAAGCTGGAAACACTTTTGAAGCACTAGATATGGAAGGAAGAGTGTTTCTGGAGCTGGAATGTACTGTGTACAACAGTTCTGATAGTTTTGACAGTACTGATTTGATGAGAAAGCGCAACAATTGAGAATATATGATGGAACCATAACAGATGTTAGCACACAAAGCATGGTGGATGAGTAAGACAAGATGTATCAAGTTTTATGCAGAAAAGGACAAACTGTATCAAGGCTTGTTGATTTAGACACTTCTAAAGAAGACAAGTATAGAATGCCTGAATTGAAGGAAGAAAATCCAAATAAGAGAGAATTTGGGCAATCTTATTAATACTATATGAAAATTATTAAAAAGAATTGATTCTTGAAGAAAATCATAATAGACAGTTTTGATTCTAGTAATTTTGATCAAATTAGTATTATTAGTAAGATAATTTTGTTTTTTGGATGACCAGAAGGTACTCCAATTTTTGAGAGCATCACAAGGATCTACCCTTGTGACAAAGGAAAAAGGTTTCCTCCAATGGAGATTTGCTTGGTTGAACTCTGCACATATCACTTGATCTTATTGGTGTTTGAGGGATAATATGTAAAGGTGTACTGATCTTTTTCACTTGTTGTTTGATATGTGCAGTGATGGTGGTCGAGGTGGAGGTGGGGATTTTGTTGCTGGATTTCTTTTGGGAGGTGCGGTCTTTGGAACACTATCTTATATCTTTGCTCCCCAGGTGATTACTTCTCTTGCTTTAAGTTTTGATTGATTGAGTCTAGCAAGTCCTGAAATGCAATGTATGATCAAAGAGTTAATTACGCTATTTGTAGTAGGAAAAAAAAAGAAGAAGAAAGAAGACATTTTAATCTTGTGGTAGATGATTACTTTTTGAAAATATTACTTCTTTCCAGAAGGGTATGTATTAAGGACTGGGATGACTCAACAATGGACTGTTGACAATTAAGTAGAGTATTATGGTTTCATTGCTAAGTGGAAGGTTCCTCAATTGCTTTATTTTTTTCAATAACATGTTGTGTCCTTTAGAGACACTCCCTCTGGCATCAGGTTATCCACATTGTAGTATGGTTTAGACCAGAATAGGTGGGATGCTAATCTAGTGGTTAATGCTTCTCATTCTAGTCCTTGGAAATTCATGATATTCTACTTTCTCGCCACTGGTTTCATTAGAGGCAGTTAATAGTTCTCAGATTACTCCCTCTGGTATCAGGTTATTCATGGTGTTAGTATGATTTGACTAGAATGGGTGGGATGCTAATCCAGCGGTTAATGCTTCTCATTCTAGCCTTTGGAAGTTCATGGTATTCTACTTTCATGCCACTGCTTTCCTTAGAGGTAGTTAATAGTTCTCGGATTAGTTTTTAGGAGGATCATTGAGTAGGGGGTTTCTCTCTTAGTTTCCTACACCTTTATTGTCTTTCTTCCTTTTATAGTTCTCGTATCCAAGATTTCTACAGCTTTCAATATTCCATTGTTTCTTGGAATTTCCTATTCGAATTTTGAATGATAGAGAAACTTTTGAATTGGAATCTCTTTTGATCCTTTTTGGCTCTTTCTGTGTGTCCCTCAATTTGGATAAGAGGATCTGGACTCTTGACCCTTCAGGGATGTATTCTTTGGAAATCCTTTTTCCAATTTCTTACCCCTTTGTTGAACAGAGGTACTTTCTTTTGGAAATCCAAAGCTCCTTTGGAGGTAAAGTCTTTTTTTTGGATTGTTTTGCTCAATTAGGTTAATACTAATGATAGGTCTGTTTGGGAGTTTAAGGTGGGAAGGAAAGCAAAGGACACGAGGAAAGAGAGGGGAAGGGAATGGAAGGGGCTTTTTTCTCTCTTGTTTGGATGATTAAAATGAGCAAGAAGGAAAAGGAAAGGAAATGTCATATTGTAATGTACTTTTTACTTGTTTACCCTCAAATAGATATATTTAATATAAAATTTAATAATATAATAAACTTCTTTTTATAATTATTTTTCATAGCTTTGTCTAAGTTTGGGTGACAAGTCACAAGTATCAACACCTTGCTGGGATCAATTGGATCAAAAAAGAAAAATGAAGAATAAAATGTGAGAGAAAAATCTCGACTTATTAATTAACTCCAGTGCTTGAAGATCGAAGGGAAAGAAACAATGAGGCAAGTGTCATGCTCTTATCAGACGGTCAAGATGAGAGTTGAAGCTAGTAAAAAATCCAATCAGCGGAAAACCATGACCCACGTTTCTTCCACCCGATTCGCTCACATTGAAATTCCTGTTCATGCATTCAGGTTTGGACAGAAAGGTGGCTACAGTCAAAAGCACTTGACAGCTGGTGATGGACCCAGTCAAACACAAGCCATTCAATTCTTCTTCTCCCCTTGCTTCTGTAGCAGCGTAACTTGACTACATGGGTAAAAGAGTAAAAGTCCTGCCCCTCCTAAACCCCCCAAATCGGAGGAACCACAATTTTGGGCTTCAAAGGGAGTGTGAGGTCTTAAGATAAAACCCCTGGTTCCCTTCCTATTTTGTACCAAATCTCCCAAACAATTGGAGAGGCAGGTTTAGTCCTCTCTCTTCCTCTCTATGGCATTGACTACCAGGAGACATTTGCACTTGTAGCAAAACTCAACACAGTGAGGGTGTTGTTTTCATTGGTAGCAAATCTAGATTGGCCTCTCCATCAGTTAGATGTGAAGAATGTCTTCCTTAATGGAGTGCTAAATGAGGAAGTCTACATGGATATACCTCCCGGACTTGAGAGACCAAAAGGGAAGGTGTGTAGATTGAAAAAGGCACTTTATGGACTGAAACAATCCCCAAGAGCATGGTTTGAGAAACTTGTAAGAGTTGTGAAGAATAGAGGGTACTAGCAAGCTCAAACTGATCACACCATGTTTTTTAAGCACTCATTAGGAGGTAAGATTACCATCCTCATTGTGTATGTGGACGATATGATTATAACTGGGAATGACCTAGCTGAAATTAGTTTATTAAAGAACTATCTCAGCAAGGTATTTGAGCTGAAAGACCTAGGACCTCTAAAATACTTCCTAGGGATGAAGGTAGCAAGGAACCACACTGGCATTTCAATCTCACAAAGAAAATATGTGTTAGATTTATTGCAAGAAACTGGAATGATGGGTTGTAAACCAGTCGACACCCCTATGGAACCTAGTAAGAAGTTAGGGGGAGAAAAGGATGGCAGAGATGTTGATAAAGGGAGGTATCAACGCCTTGTGGGAAAACTTATCTATCTTTCACACACACGGCCTGACATTGCATTTGTAGTAAGTGTGAGTGTGGTAAGCCAATTCATGCATTCTCCTAAGGAGGGTCACATGGATGCAGTTTATAGAATTTTGAGGTACTTAAAAGGCACTCCAGGAAAGGGACTGTATTTTAGAAAAGGAAGACAGAGACATGTTGAAATATTTACTGATGCAGATTGGGCAGGATCAATAACTGATAGGTGCTCCACTTTAGGTTATTGTACTTATGTGTGGGGAAATCTGGTGACATGGAGAAGTAAAAAAATAGGCTGTTGTGGCCAAAAGTACTGCAGAGGCAGAATTTCGGGCCTTAGCACATGGGGTTTGCGAGGGTATTTGGCTAAGAAGAATACTAAAGGAACTTCGGGTTCCTATACCTCTACCCATAACCTCATATTGTGACAACCAAGCAGCAATTAACATAGCCCACAATCCAGTTCATCATGACAGAACTAAGCATGTAAAGATTGACCGACACTTCATTAAAGAAAAGATTGACAATGGGTTTATTAGCTTGAGATATCTGCCCACAAAACAGCAGGTAGCTGATTAGCTTACCAAGAGCCTTCCTAGACCACGGGTTGAAGAGTTAACAAGCAAGCTGGGCATGATCAATATCTATGCCTCAGCTTGAGGGGGAGTGTTGGAAATCCCCGAAATTAAGGGATAGCTGACCAATCAGTGTAGTGAATGATAATTAGTGTAGTTAATGATAGTAAATTGTATTTATTAGGATAGCTGACTAGGGACAATTATTGTAAATAGGATCCCTTAGATTAGGCTATTGCTTATCTTTAGGGATTGATTGTTGTCATCAATCTCCTATATATGTATAGTTTGGTAGTCAATGGTAGTAAGAGAGAAAGTATTCTCAGAATTTTACAATTCGATAAAATCTGATGAATGCCTGTATGAGCTGCTGTTAACCTATTCCACCTTGGGCTCTGGTCTTATCATTATGTCTCAAGTACTATACGTGTCCATAACAAGATTTTTTAGATAGCTATGATTCTACGAAGTTTATTTCATGACTATAACTGAAGTAGGCATTTATTTTCTATTGGCAATAAGGATCATGTTTGTGTTATCCAATATCCATTTTATTTCTGTTATGCATTGTTGCTGTTGTTGCTGCTTTTGTTAATCTTCTTGTTATTATTTACTCTAAGACGTCTTTGATGCTCTCTTGTATGCATGTATGTTTGTGCATTGAGTTGTTCTATCATTTTGTGCAATGCAGATCAGAAAATCGCTGCTGAATGAAGATGAATATGGCTTTCGCAGGGCCAAACGACCAATGTATTATGATGAAGGTTTAGAGGTAATTTGGTTTCCCTTGCCTTTAGCTGTATCTTTTCGCTGCCACTTCTGCGGTAATATGTTATTATTATATTTTACTTTCCTGGAAAAACAGAGGACCAGGCAGACCTTGAATGAGAAGATAAGCCAACTTAATTCAGCCATTGACAATGTATCTTCACGTTTGAGAGGTGGCAATAATCCTCCTGCTGCAAAGGTAGAAAGTGATCCTGAAGTGGAAGCTACCCTTTGAGGCGTTTCCTGTTTGATTTCTTTGATACTGTTGTCGATGATGCTTGGATAGTGTGGATTATATAGATTTGAAGACCAGATCCGTGATAGAATCATATAACCATGTTATATTGCCATTATTTTTGGTTGAAGGTTTGAACAAAAAAGTCCTGGTGCTGGACTAATATAGTTGAAGCTGCCAAATTCTTAGACTTACCCCACCCACACATCCCACTTTGATTATGAATGATAGAATATCTGTTAATGGAATTGGTAACTTACGTACGGAAGTATTTTCTCATTTTCCCCATCTGTTTTTATTAGTGGCTTATTAGTTTCATTACATGGTACAGTGTGGATTGTGGAGGATTATGTCATTCTCAATCTAACTTGTTTCTTATATGATAGTAATTGCACTGTGGTTGATATTAGTTTCCTGCTCAGATCTCTCTGAAACTTTTGATTAGATATATGAGAATGTATCTAACCCCTATAAATTGCTTGGTCAATTGTATAAAAACGCATTAGTATTAATACACTATATTAAAAGAAAATAACATGAAGTGAATTTGCATAATATAGAATAGAAAGAAAAATTATTTGGTTCCAAAAAGTTAGAAAAAAAAATTATTTGGTTTCAAAAGTATAAGAATTGTAATTTGATTTTTTTTCATATCACATGAAATATTCAAAATACTTTTGGTGTTATTATTTCGTTTATTTTTAAATATGATAATCATAATGATATATATAAATAGAATAATTATATCATACTAAAAAATAATCACATAACTTTCCCCAAGCCTAATAAAAAAAAAATAATTACATTGCACCAAGAATAATTACATAACATCAAGAAGTATTTTAAATATTTCACACGATATAAAAAAATCATATTAAATATCTTCCATGTTTAAAACCAAACAATAATTCTATGATTTACTCTAATAAAAAAAAAAATTCAACAATTTACTCATTCATAAAAGATGCATATATTGTTGTGAAATGCGCACATTTGGGCTGATGCTTATCAAAAAAGCAATAAAGAAATTTAGGCAATTACTTGGTTCCCATTTCTTGGCGATCGCGACTGAGGCTCAGATTGTGCACCTCCATTATCATCTGCATCACCTCATTGATTGAACTTACTCTTCACAACCTCTGTCTTGTTGAAAGAAAACAATATTAAAATTATTAATAGGTGATTACTAAGTTATACCTTTTTATTGGAGGGTTTTTAGTGGAATTTATAGGCTAAATTTGATGTCATTGCAAATATCTCGTAAAACTAAATCATCTAATGTCAGAACACACAATTCTTTATAATATGCAAGAACGACATAAAATAAAAAAAAACATGACAAATAAAATATTTAAATTTTGCTAAAAAAATAAAATTTGGTGCGTCTTTTTATATTGTATTATTCTTACATTTTATAAGTAATTATGTATTTTGTCATGTACTTCAGAACTTAATTTTTTAAAATATTTACAAAAAATCAAAATTACTAAATAAGTTTCAAACCCTCCAATAAGGAGGTGGGTAACGGATGTAGCTTACGAAACACCTTTATTCATATACTAGGGGAAGGGGTGGCTTGAAAGTTGAAATGCACCGTTTTTGGAGTTGAAATTGGACTTGCCGCAATAAAGGAAGGAAAAGGTAATGGACTAATGGTGAGGAGGAGTTGGGTTTATAACTAGCAGCAGAAGAGAAGAGTGAAGATGAACATGCAGAGATTTTGGTGTTCAGTTAAAGGTAAAGCTATGGTTTTCTTCAATAAACATAATGGTTTGAGAAAACCATTCATGATTCAACATGAAACTCACCTCTCCTCGGTACGTACTTGTCAAACCCAAACCTCTATAGAGTTAGACTTGAAACCAAATCACAAACCCCTAAACTCAGAGAATGATAGCAGTAGCAGTAACAGAAGCCAATTTGGCTTCCTTCGCCTTCAAACTGCTCCAGAAAACCATGCCAATGACCAAAACGATGATGATGATGAGTTTGCCTCTGATGTCGAAAAAGTTTATAGAATACTAAGGAAATTTCACTCAAGGGTTCCCAAATTGGAGCTCGCTTTACAACAATCAGGTGTTGTTGTGCGCTCTGGATTAACCGAGCGGGTCTTGAATCGCTGCGGCGATGCTGGCAATTTGGCATACACCTTCTTTGTCTGGGCTTCTAAGCAATCAGGTTATAGGCACAGTCACCAAGTGTACAAAGGTATGATTAAAGTTTTGGGCAAAATGCGCCAATTTGGAGCTGTTTGGGCGCTAATTGAAGAAATGAGGATAGAGAATCCCCATTTAATTTCGCCCGAGCTGTTTGTTATTTTGATGAGGAGGTTTGCTTCAGCCAGGATGGTTCACAAGGCTATTCAGGTATTGGATGAAATGCCCAAATACGGATGTGAGCCGGATGAATATGTTTTTGGTTGTTTGTTGGATGCATTGTGCAAGAATGGTAGTATTAAGGAAGCAGCTTCGCTTTTTGAGGATATGAGATTTAGATTTACTCCAAATGTCAAGCATTTTACTTCCTTGTTGTATGGTTGGTGTAAACAAGGCAAGCATATGGAGGCAAAATATGTTTTGGTGCAGATGAAGGACGCGGGTATTGAACCCGATATTGTTGTTTATAATAATTTACTTACCGGGTATGCTCAAGCTCGGAGAATGGGGGATGCTTATGATCTTTTGAAAGAGATGAGAAGGAAAGGTTGTGAACCAAATGCCAACTCATACACAATTTTGATTCAGGCACTATGTAAGCAGGAAAAATTGGAGGACGCAATGCGTCTCTTTGTTGAGATGCAGAGAAGTGGTTGTGAGGTGGATGTTGTGACCTATACCACATTGATAAGTGGGTTTTGCAAGTGGGGAAAAATTCAAAGGGGTTATGAGCTTTTAGATCAGATGATACAGCAAGGCCATCCTCCAAATCAGCTGACTTATCTGCATATCATGGTTGCCCATGAAAAGAAGGAAGAGCTAGAAGAGTGTATGCAACTCTTGAAGGAGATGCAGAAGATTGGTTGCATTCCCGACCTTAACATCTTCAATACAGTCATTAGGTTAGCTTGCAAGTTGGGAGAGGTTGAGGAGGGGGTTCGGCTTTGGAATGAAATGGAAGCAAGTGGGCTTAGTCCTGGGATCGACACTTTCATCATCATGATTCACGGGTTTCTTGAGCAAGGCTGTCTAGTTGAGGCTTGTGAGCATTTAAAAGAGATGGTTGCTAGAGGTCTTTTTTCTGCTCCTCATTATGGTACCTTGAAGGAGCTCATGAATTCTCTATTAAGAGCCGAGAAGCTTGAAATGGCTAAAGATGTTTGGAATTGTATGGTAACTAAAGGGTGTGAGCTTAATGTGAGTGCATGGACAATCTGGATTCATGCACTCTTTTCAAAAGGGCATGTGAAGGAGGCTTGCTCATTCTGTTTGGACATGATGGATGCAGAGTTAATGCCACCGCCAGATACCTTTGCTAAGCTTATGCGCGGTTTGAGGAAACTGTATAACAGACAACTTGCAGCAGAGATTACAGAGAAGGTGAGGAAGATGGCTGCTGACAGACAGATCACTTTCAAGATGTATAAACGACGAGGAGAGAGGGACCTGAAAGAAAAGGCAAAGGAGAAAAAGGATGGAAGGAAAAGGAGGGCTAGACAACGCTGTTGGGGTAAAGGGCGTGGGAAAGCTAATATATTGTAACTTATGTGAGTGAAGCGTGATATAAAGTGTTCAGATTTCCTCAAGGAGTGTGGTTTCCAGCCAATACTTAGTTCTGCAATACAGTTCAATGGAGAAGTGCTGGAAATTCTTGGTTTTTGACTCAATGGGACATCATTAAACATTAGAAGAGCTTCTCTCTTGAGGTATCAACTCCATAAGTCATTAGAGTCCTTACTTGAGGTATTAAATATCAACTCCATAGGCTTTTGTTGTTATTATGACCCTGGATAGTTCCTGTGTTTAGAGATTTATTACTTTGGATTTGTTAGTTATGTTCTCTTACTAGATTGAGGTCTTTTGACAAGCTCCTAGAACGCTGAGTGGTATACTTTTTCCTTTTCCTAGTTAGCTGAACTTCATATAGTGCCAACATTTCAGTGAATGCTGGATTGGATTTGATAATCAATCACATGAAAAAGCAATAACTTTCTCTGCCTTTGATTCTGCTATTCCTGGTCCAGAATATGTGTGTGCCAAATTACAACCATAAATAATATAATAAAACGTAATCTTCATATTAAGACCATTACTGTTATTTGAAAATAGTTTCTCAAGACTATATTTTCTTCCCTTCAGATGTTACCATGTATGATGCCAGTGTCATTAATATTCACTTATAAGCAGAGTAGGCTAAGTTAAGTATTTTGCCAGTTTTGTTTGTGAAATGTGGTATACATGTTCTTGTACTTCAGACTGTGGAGCAAATTGATGCTCAAAGAGTGCAAGGGTATGTTCTTTTCAAGGATGGGAAAAATACTACACCGTCTTATCCCTTGGAAAAGCTTCATGCTAATGTGGCCGGGAGGAGCTTCCACAATGGCTGGTCTATACAGAGGTGATTGAAAAAGCTGTTGCTCTTCCCAAGTAACCTTTGACTCCTTCTTGTCATTTTTAGTTGTTACTTCAATTATTGGTACTGTTTTGCTGGTTCCATCATATAAATAGTTGGCTAATTCTTCATTATCAAATTTTTAATGCATTTATGCCCTTTTGCATGATAGTCTAGCCGCTTATGCACTTTTTTTTTTTTCTTTCTGTTCGGTGTATGAATGGAGCAAGGCACTCTAGCATCACGGCATGAAGAGAATAAAATGATTATATGGGTTAAGTACAAACATAGGATCGCCAAGAGCATAAAGTTTTGGTTTAATTACAATTTTGGTTCATTTATTTTAACTACTTGAAACGTTTTGGTCCCCCTTCTTTAAAAATGAACTATTAAGTCCCTCTATATTTATAAAATGTACAAGTTTAGTTCATTTATCTTTAAGTCAAAATTCTTAAGTTTATTTTAAGGTATAAAGTTCTATGATTCATAATCCCACCGTTCAGATTGAAGTGTTACATCTTGTGAACCTCCTCAATAAATTTTAGTTCGATCTAATGGTGGGACTCAACCCAAAATATGAAAATCATAAGTTTTCATCTAACCGAAAATTTAGACTTTTTCTCCGTTAGATCGAGCTGAAATTTAATGGGAAGATTCACAAGACGTAGCTCTTCAATCTGAACGGTTGGATTATGAATTAGAGAACTTTACACCTTGAAATAAACCTAAGAATTTTGACTTAAAGATAAATAGACTAAACTTGTACATTTTATAAATATAGAATGACTCAATAGTTCATTTTTAAAAAAGAGGGACCAAAACATTCAAGTGGTTAAAATATGGGGGANCAATTAAACCTAAAGTTTTTGTATGATCTAGTAAAAAGACACTGAAATTATAAGAAATTCAAAAGATCTATTAAGAAAGGTGAAATTCAAATATACTAGCTGGCAACTCATTTATTGACTTCAACATTTTAAATCCTGAAATAAGATCTCTTTTATATCCTCCTCAAAATCATGTGGAGTTTATTGTCAATCTTATCAGCCTTGACTATGATTTATTGTCAATTATTGCTAAAAATATCACATCTTGATGACAACCTTCACACAATCCGGTTGTTTCAATAACTCAAGTGCTTTGCTTATATCTGTTAATGGGACCTCATGGGTCTGAAGTTGATGAATGGGAATTTCCTGGAAANTTATATTTATCCACTCTTTTGTCTAACTCAAAAACAAACAGATAGATGGTCATAATTTTTTGTTTGTCAAAATGATACAGACATATAATCGCTCTTGAATAAATATATGATCCCTTCCACTTTGTTTCATTTGCCAATCGCATTTGAATTTTAACAAAATTCTGGCAGAATTTTCTTAGGCTATTACTTGACTGATAATACTTGAGCAATCTAGCACTTTTTTTTTTTTTTTTTTTTTNTATCAACTGTGATAGTTTTCATTTCCTAGTTAGATTAGGGGATAAATATGTTCAAAATAAAAGTTTAGAGTTTTGTGAAAATGAAAGAGTTGCGTGTTGGTATTGCAAATTTGCAACCAGAAATATACACAGCTCATAATTTTGATGGCAAGTCATCAGTGCTTGAGTGTCTTACGGAATTAAACAATAAAATTTTGTCAAATCAGTTACCTATCATCTTAATTTTCCCTGTTTCAGATTTATTTGAAGATATGGTTTATTTGCGTTTCAGTCAGTGTCAAGATAAATGGACTAAACTCGTACATTTTATGAATATAGAGGGACTCAATAGTTCATTTTTAAAGAAGGAGGACCAAAACGTTCAAGTGGTTAAAATAGAGAGGATCAAAATTGCAATTAAACCTAAAGTTTTTGTATGATCTAGTAAAAAGACACTGTAATTATAAGAAATTCAAAAGATCTATTAAGAAAGGTGAAATTCAAATATACTAGCTGGCAACTCATTTATTGACTTCAACATTTTAAATCTTGAAATAAGATCTCTTTTATATCCTCCTCAAAATCATGTGGAGTTTATTGTCAATCTTTCCAGCCTTGACTATGATTTATTGTCAATTATTGCTAAAAATATCACATCTTGATGACAACCTTCACACAATCCGGTTGTTTCAATAACTCAAGTGCTTTGCTTATATCTGTTAATGGGACCTCATGGGTCTGAAGTTGATGAATGGGAATTTCCTGGAAAGAGAAAAAATAGTCCATTATTATTATAATATACCTGCACCACTAAATAAAATATTGTATATATATATATATATGTAAAAGAGAACCCACATAGTGCATATATACTTTAATTTGCCCTCACCTTTGTTTGACATTTTTCAGCAATAATAGAAAGGTCAGATTTGGGTTTTAGCCCTCCAAAAACCGTGCCTTGTAAAGTTCTCCCCAAGAGAAGGGCAAGAAGATTGATCTGCACACTTAACTCAGTTCCAGCACCAACCGCAATTGCCTTTCCTTTTCCCTATATACAGTGCACCATTAAAATTTTTTAAGATATCTAATCAGAAAAACAAGAAAAGTCAAGGGATTCCAAAGCTAAAATATACAAGTAAGAATTATGTAATATTTTTGTTTCTCAGAAGTTCTTTGACCAAATTGCTAGTTGATGAACTGAAACTAACCAGTTTTGTGGCTTCCAGGGCTTGAGTAACCATAGAGGCAATTCCAGTGCATTCAAAGGAGTAATGCACACCCATTCCACCAGTCAACTCCTTCACCAATTCTGAAGCAGATTTATCTGATTCACCTACTTTTATAAAGTCAGTCATCCCAAAAATTTGCCCTTTTTCTTTCTTTTTCTCATTTTTGTCTATCCCAATTATCTTAGCTGCCCCCATCATTTTGGCTCCGCATATAGCCTACATTACAAAGCCATAAATAGAATAAGATTTCCAAGAGTGAAGGCTTCAAGTTAAGGCAAATTCACGTACAGGCAATACATACCCCTAACCCAACAGCTCCGAGACCAAAAATGGCAACAGTTGATCCGCTTTCTACCTTGGTTTGCTTCCAAGCAGCTCCATAACCAGTTGAGAAGCCACATGAGATGAAGCTAGCATGTGCAAGATCAATGCTTGGATCAACTTTGACAGCATAGTTGGCATCAATAACCGTGTATTCCGACCATGTAGCGCAACTAAAGACTTGGTATAGCTTGTGGCCTCTAATGGACATCCTTGAAGTGTTATCAGGCATTAGCCCACTAAACGGCACAGGGTGTTTTAAGCACAAGTTGGATTCCTCTGAAACACAATTCTCGCATTCTTGGCACTCCCCTATGCATGTTGGGATCACAACATCCCCTGCTTTCAGATTTGTTACTTTCTCTCCAATGCTTTCTACTACACTGCTATTAATTAAGGTAATATGAATAAATATAAATTAGTCAAGTTATTGCTAGCTTCTCTAAAGTAAAAAAGTTAAATCTTTTACTTACCCAACTCCTTCATGCCCTAGTACTTGAGGAAATTTTGGCTGGAAATCAATTCACAGTAATACATAATTAACAAGCCTTAGTGGAATAAAGGTGAATAAAGTTTCACTCTAGATCACAAAACAAATACTTAAGCAAATTCAAGATGGTAAAAGTTGAAGGGATTCTAACAAATGGGAACCCTTTAATGCTTATGATGTCTGTGTGGCAGATACTAGCACAGAGCATCTTAACGCGCACTTCTGTTGCTTTTGGAGGCTCTACTTGTATCTCTTCCACTTTCACAGCCTCCCCTAATCCCAAGCATACAGCAGCTACAGTTCCAAATCATATACACGAGTTAAAAGAGATGCATGGCATATATATCACAATGAAATATTGAGGATACTTCGCATGTTAATAATACCTTTGCATGTTATAACTTCTGAGCTTCTCCTCATTCTACTCAATTTATGGATCCAAATTAAGTTAAGGACACAGATTTAGCCCACACTTTGCACTGCGATGACGATATGGTAAGAGAGAGGGCTATGCTATTGCTTCCTTATATAGACAATACCATTGCTTACAGTCAGTTGCGTGTTGCTATTGCAAATTACTTAAATAGCATGACCATGACCATGACCAGAAATTTGGCAATCTACAGCTCACCAGAGTGGGACTTGCCATTAAGGATAACCATTTGTTTTCTCAATATGGCAATTAAACAATACAACTTTATCAAGTCGGTTACGTGTCATCTTAATTTTCACTGTTTTAGATTTATTTAACTGATATTTCGTTCATGACCTTTTCGGTCGATGTCAAGTAGAGTTGGGTATCATCTATGCCTTTTAACGGCCGATATTTCTATATATTGTATTAGGGCTAATGTACCTAAATAATATACTTTGACAAATTATTTATATAAATGAAATAGTTTTAAGATTATTTATTTAAAATAGACTTTTTAAATATTTTATTAATTTTTAAAAAAATATATCCAAGGGAGACAGGAAAAAAGTATCGCAATAAACACGCTTTAGGGGGGCTAAAGCGTGTTCCAAATCTCATCTCCCTTGGATGCGTTTTTTAAAAAATTAATAAAATATTTAAAAGTGTCTATTTTAGATAAATTGTTTGAAAACTGTCCCATTTGTACAAATAATTTGTCTATTTAGGTACATTACCCATTGTATTAGGCTTCAAAAAAAAAAAAAAATTGGCTATCTTTTACACATGGGATCATTTAAAATTTGGTCTGTGTTTAGTTGATGTTCCCAATTAAGGACTTGACAAATTCAAAGTTTTCCACCGGAATTCATTATGGGTGTTCTCTTTGCTGATTCTAAATGAATTCATTTTAATCTATATATATATATATATATATATACATACATACATTATAATTCTATAGCATACTTGTCAACCACCTCAATATTTTAACCCATTCAAAACTTTTGCCCAAGTTCAATTAAAACATATATATATATATATATACATACATACATTATAATTCTATAGCATACTTGTCAACCACCTCAATATTTTAACCCATTCAAAACTTTTGCCCAAGTTCAATTAAAACATATATATATATATATATACATACATACATTATAATTCTATAGCATACTTGTCAACCACCTCAATATTTTAACCCATTCAAAACTTTTGCCCAAGTTCAATTAAAACATATATATATATACATATACATACATACATTATAATTCTATAGCATACTTGTCAACCACCTCAATATTTTAACCCATTCAAAACTTTTCTTTTTTTGAATAGCCCAAGTTCAATTAAAACATATTGTGTTACATAATGATATAGAATTATGTTGTATGAGTAATATTTCTCAAGTGAAGTGATTTATATTTATCCATTCTTTTGTCTAACTCAAAAACAAACAGATAGATGGTCATAATTTTTTGTTTGTCAAAATGATACAGACATATAATCACTCTTGAATAAATATATGATCCCTTCCACTTTGTTTCATTTGCCAATCGCATTTGAATTTTAACAAAATTCTGGCAGAATTTTCTTAGGCTATTACTTGACTGATAATACTTGAGCAATCTAGCACTTTTTTTTTTTTTTTTTTTATCGATTGTGATAATTTTCATTTCCTAGTTAGATTAGGGGATAAATGTGTTCAAATTAAAAGTTTAGAGAGAAAATTGCAACCATGATAATAGATACTGATGGACTAGTGCAATTGTTTTCCTCATAGAAATTCAAATCATTTTGTAACAATCTCAAGGTCCTTTATTTGTATAAAATATAAATAAGTTAAAACAGGTTTACAACTCTCTGATCCTGTAATAATTAAGCTCCCCTTGTGTATTACCAAAAGAAAAACAAAAAAAAATGTAGAAATAAGCAGATTCCCTTATATAATAGAATATGATTTACATCTTGATGACAATTTTGACACAATCTGGCTGTTTCAATAGCTCAAATGCTTTGCTTATTTCTTTCAATGGGACCTCATGGGTCAAAAGTTCATGAAGGGGGATTTCCTGTAAAGAGAAAAATAGTTCATTATTATACACAATCATCACTAAATAATAATAATATGCTAAAAAGAAAGAAGTAAAATGCAAATATTCAGTTTAAATTTGTGTGTGGAATCTGGATAGATACTTACTTTTTTGAGGCATTTATCAGCCATAATGGAAAGGTCAGACATGGGTTTTAGCCCTCCAAAAACAGAACCCTTCAAAGTTCTCCCGTACAGAATAAGGGCAGCAAAATTGATGGGAATAACAGCTTCAATTCCAATACCGATGGCAATTGTCTTTCCTTTTCCCTACATATACATAGAGTACCAATATAAACTTTTCTTTTATAAGAAAAAATTGTAGTAAGAATAAGTTACTCCAATACTATCAGATAGAGCGTCAGTGACATGCTTGAGATCCCATGAGATAGCAGGCGGAGACTCACCCAAAAGATTACCTCCAAGGCATTTTTTTAGCTCATAGGCTACTCAATTAGCTCCTGGACGCCAGGAAATATCTCTTATGAGAGTTGCTTACCAAGCGATATTTTTGGTCACAAGGGGCTCAAACTCATCCCTTTGACCAACTAAGCCAACTCACATTGGCAGAGTAGCTATAGATTTTAATATAACTAATCACAATCACAAAAGATAATATAAAGGTGACACATAAGTTGTAGGAATTTTATATGTGAAATTTGTTCAAAACTTGGCATGGTCAAATTGAAACATACCACTTTTGTGGCTTCCATGGCTTGAGAAAGCAAAGGAGCAACTCCAGTACACTCAAAGGAATAATCCACACCCATTCCACCACTCAACTCCTTTATCAATTCTGAAGCACATTTATCTGATTCACTAGGATTTATAAAATCTGTCATTCCAAAAACTTCACCCTTTTCTTTCTTCATATTATTTATGTCAACTCCAATTATCTTAGTTGCCCCCAACATTTTGGCTCCGCTTATAGCCTGCATACATTACATATATAGCATCAAATTCAAATGTCATCATATTATTTTCTTTCTTTTTAACACAAACACTTACAGAGTTAAGAGATTTGATGCATACCCCTAACCCAACAGCTCCAAGACCAAAAACGACGACGCTTGATCCGGTTTCAACCTGAGCTTCCTTCCAAGCAGCACCAAAACCAGTTGAGAAGCCACATGAGATGAAGCTAGCATGAGCAAGATCAATGGTTGGATCAACTTTGAGAAGGTAGTTGGAATCAGTAACCATATACTCACTCCATGTGGCACAACTTAAAACATGGTATAGCCTCTGGCCCCTTATGGACATTCTTGAAGTGTTATCAGCCATTAAACCACTCAAGCTTAGAGGGTATCTCAGGCACAGGTTGCTTTTGCCTGAAACACAATTCTCACATTCTTTGCACTCCCCTATGTATGTTGGGATCACAACATCCCCTGCTTTCACATTTCTTACTTTCTCTCCAATGCTTTCTACTACACTGCAATTAATTAAGGCAATATCATCAAATTATAGTTCACTACTTCTACTTCTCTAAACTTAACAAGGTATATATATATATATATATATATACACTTAGAAAGAGAGAGAGCTTACCCAACTCCTTCATGTCCTAGTGCTTGAGGAAAATTAACCTGCACGTCATTTTGCAGCAACACATAAGATTAAGTAGATTTTTTTTGTTAAGAGATAGAAGCATTATTTGTATACATATGTATTTTTATTGAGTAAAAATATTATTTTATCCTTAAATTATTTTTCAAATATCACCTCAGTCTTTAATTTATTTTTTTATGTCATTTTAATCTTTAAATAATCACATTACCCGTCAAATTAGTCATCTGTAACATAAAAAATGATCACTTAAAAAAATAATTTAACGAGCAAAGTAATTATTTGAAGACTAAAATGACATAAAAAATAAATTAAGAACTAAAATAACATTTGAAAAATAATTTAAGAGTAAAAAATGTGTTTGACTCTATTTTTATTTTACACCATTCTTATACTTGCACAAGTATACAATTAAAGATCTACGTTGACCAACTGTAAACATGTGCAAGTGTAAGAATAGTTTAGATAAAAATATGCAAAAGTATAATTAAGTGATTATTTGAAAGAAAAAGAAAGTGTTATGGAGAAAGCAAAGTGAAAATGATGTTCCATTGAATTGAAAGGAGTCTAACTTGTGGGAATCCTCGAGTGCTGGATATATCTGTATGGCAGAGACTGGCACAAAGCATCTTAACTCGAACTTCGGATTCCTTTGGAGGCTCTACTTGTATCTCTTCAACCTTCACACCCTCTCCTTTACCCCAACACACCGCAGCTACAATATCCGAAACCAAATATGTGAACTAGACAGATCTTATTCATCACTATAGCAAAGTAGCTAATATTATAGTTAATACGTACCTTTGCATGTTATAACTTGTGAGCTGCTCTTCATTGTACTAGCTCCCTAGTCACTATACAGATTCAAAGCCATGAATCAGAGTTGAGAGAATGAAGAACTGCGGAAAGAGCAAAGAGTTGAGCTGCTGTTCTTAAAGGCTTCCTGCAATGTATAATGAATAATCACTACTAGAAAACGTGGATAAGGCCAGCAGTCATTCCAAATCACCAACTAGAAAACGTGGCAACGGTCGGCACTCATTGCAAGTTGCAAGAGTAGAATAAGAATTCAGATTTGACTTTTGTGGTTGTTTGAAGGATAATCATGTCATTTTGAACTAAATATTACATTTTTATAATTTATTTATATAATTATAATATTTTTTAATTTATNTTTCAACTTATTTACTTTAATATTATATATATATTTTTTAAATAAAATCAAAGTACACTCTAATAATATTATGTTTTATCCCACTAGATACGTCCTAGGCCTGCTGACATGTCTCTATACACTCCAACTTCAGCCAATTTTTTAGAAAATGTCAAATAGTCAAATGGTCAAAGGACAAAAATAAAGGGCAAAGAACAAAGAGGTGAAGGGGACAAGCTGCTTGTATCAGATGAGGAGCATGCCTAGGGCTCATTTGCATGTCTGATAGGGCATGCTCCATATAAATTATTTTTTAAAAGTTTTTTTATTTTTTAAAAAGTGTAATATTAANATATTAAAGTAAATAAGTTAAAAAATATTATAATTATGTAAATAAGTTGAAAAAGTGTAATATTTGAGTTAAAGTGCGGGATAACCATCTCTTCAACACACTATTTAGATAGCTAGTAACATTATTGGTTAATTAACACCATAATGCAATTTTGCATGGTTTTGTTTGTAATTAGATGTAGAGTGTCAAAGAAGTAATTCAACCTAAAATTTAAGGTGTTAGAGGAATGTTCATGAATGATTTTATATCTAATATATTCTGACAGCAAAAAGATTTTATATCTTGATTCTATCTAAAAACTTAGACTGTTAGATAAAAATCAAATGAATAATTTTATATGAGCACCAATTGTTACTCTTTCTTTTGTTGGTTTTCTTTCCTTTAACTACCCTTCATGGTATGTGTTTTTGGGTTTTGCCTCATTGCTTCTACTCTCTTTCTTATCATAAATGATATTTGTCTATCTTGAAAGAAAAAAGAAAAACCTTAAGAGCTGTTTAAAAATCTCATGTTGAATAACGATGTTTTCAACGCACCATTTAAATAGCTAGTAATATTATTGGTTAATTAACACCATAATATCTCTAAGTTGGAATAAAATTTACATTTAATTGAGAAGTTATTTAATGATATAAGTATTCAAGTCTTTTACCTAATAATTTATAATTGAGTAATATTAATTTTATTTTCAAAATTTACGAATTTTATGTTTAAATTTAAAGTATTAAAAAATAATAAATTAAACTTATCCTATAATTTATAATTATTTCTTATTTTAATATAGATGTGTTTATCTTATTTTATTAGGCAGTATTTTTTGAAAAAAGAAGTAGGTGGTCATAGTCAGATTTGTACGAATAAAGCTGGAAGTCATACTCATAGCGCATTAAAAAAGAAAAAGAAAATCATACGTCTAAGTGCGCAATCGTGATGTCAATCAAGCAATAGATTGAATTGAGAGATAGAACCACAACAACTTTTCNTAGAACCCCAACAACTTTTCTTTTCTCCATTTTTTTTCTTTTTGGCTGAGAATTTCTTTATTCTATTGGGCTAACATTCTTAATTTCTTGATTTTAATATTATATTTTATAAATTTATTTGATAGCGTAAAATTTATTAAATATGTCATTTCTCACATGGTACATCTAATAGCGATACATCATAAAAAATTTGGCGTGTCTCATATGGTAAAAAAAAGAGAAAAATGTGTGAAAATTAAATAGAAAAAGAGAAGTTAAAAGTGAGAGAGAGAAAATAAAAAGTGGCCATATCTACATGTAAAAAAAAAAAAAGAATGGGTGAAAATAAAATGAAGAAAGAGAAGATAAAAAAAAATGAAATAGAGAAAATTAATGGTGTTGAATTTTACGTGTTCTAGACACCCCACATAAAATTTGACATATTAATGAGATCCACGAATTAATTTTTTTAATTTTAATTTTTAAAAAATTATAATCTTTAAATAATTAAATTAAAAACTATAATAAATCTATAATTTAATTTCTAAATTATAATATCCAAGTTAGTCAGCCTAACATTCCTTTGGTAGCATTCTACACCACAATTTATGCGACTCAAATCTAAGCCAATAATAAACAGCCATAAATAATCACCCATCAGCTGGGAGCTGCTCCAGGCCCCACCGCAATCAAACCCCCCACAAATAAAAAACTAAATAAATAAATAATTATTGTTTACTCTCAAAGTTCAAAAAAATAAAATCATTTAATTTCAAATAAAATATCAACTAATTTTATTTTTTTATATTGGGTAAAATATTTAAAATATTTATTAATTTTAAATGATTCTTTTCTTAATAGATATAGTTATTTTTAATATTATATATATACGTGATTAAAATGAATATTATATATATAAATAAAATAGTCATAAATAAAAATTTTAAATGTTTTATACAAATAAAAATAAATTTAAAATAAAATAATATTTTTAAACTTTTAAAACTAAATTACCAAACGATAATTTTCTGGTAAAAATACATATCTATCCGTTGGTTCTGATTTGGTTTTTTTTTTTTTTTTAAACTGAGGGTTGCACTGGCACATGACATGCCGGATAAACACAGTCAAGTTGCAACGGATAACAACAAAAAAACCCAACCAAAATTCTTAGATATTTGCCAAAATCCATCTATTTTCTTCTCTAACTGTGGCATAGAAAGCTTCGCTTCCTTTCTCAAAATACCACCAGCACCACACAATCCCCAATTCAACTTCTCTCGCAATTTCTAATCCAAATTAATATACTTTCTTTTCAACTTCTCTCTCAAGTGTGCCTAATATTTGGTAGAAGCATTGTACATTTTCCCTCGTTTTGTTTCTATCCGATGAATTATGCAGATGAATCTGCGCATGACGACCCATTTTCTGTAGCATATGGAGGTTGCTGACAATACCAATCCAAAGGTATACTACACAATAACACTAATTTTCAATCTAGCTCTCTCTCTTTTCCATCTCCACGATGTTTAATTTTCCAATTGTGTTACTCTCATTGGCTTGTGGGAAACCTTTTCAGTTTTTTCAGTCTTTTGTGATTTAATTTGAGTACCCTTCTGCGTTTCTGCTTTCTTTTAAGCATGGAAACTGAGATGTGAGACCCTTGGTTCAGGTGGAATGGGTTAATAGAACATAACCTACTTGAGTTGAAAAGAAAGAAATATTTGAAGAAACCTGCATTGATTTCACTAACTATATCATAAACTGTTCAAGTGGGGAAATTCAGAGTTCTATGTACTCTCATAAACTTTACTCAGTTTTCAAATCCTAACAGTATCAATTTTAAACACTAAGACCACAAATTTGGAGCCCTAAAGCTCTCCATGTTGACAATGTATGCAGCTTTTCTGGAAACTTTGATATGAATACTGTAGATTAGAGTAAATTAATGGGAAAGGTGTTTAATTAACTATCTTTCATATTCTAATGCTGTTGCTTCTCTTCCCCCAGTTATTTAACTTCTTGGTATGATATCTGAATGCTTGAACTATTATATATGACGTCATTCAGTGAACTTATAATGCACATCTCAATACTTATGTATAGGCCTTTTAACAAAACTTTAATTGGGCATCGAAGTTTAAAGTCCTTTTTCTCAAGCCTTAATATCATAGACTCCGTTCAAGTGTTGTTTGATTGGTGTTTTATTGACCAGTATTCTTACTTGTTTCAACTTTCAAGGATTTTTACAAGTTGTTGGAGGTTGAGTATGATGCCACTGATGAAAATATCAAATTGAATTACCGAAGGCTTGCACTGGTTGGTCATCTATACTTTTGGAGTAGCTTCTAGTGGTCCTTTTAATACTTTCATTCTAAAAATTATTTTCTCTAGAAGCTTGACTTCTTATGCAATATGCATGCATGACTCTACTGGATTTTCTAGAAATGGCATCCCGACAAGCACAAAGGTGATAGTTCCGTTACTTCCAAATTCCAAGAGATAAATGAAGCTTACACTGGTAATTCTTTCATTTAACAGTTAAATTGTTTGCATCATATTTGTTTTTCTTTACCTGTACAATGCATGTGTTTGCAATATGCTTTCTTGTTTTAGCTCCCCTGACCACCCTAAGCATTTACAGTCCCAGCAAGTCTGATGTCTCATCTTTATCTTTAACAGCATCTCACGATATACAAATGTTGGATTGTTGCAGGCAAGCTACTATAAACGTGAAAATTGTGGTCCTTCATTGGTTTGGATATAAAATGTAGTCTTTGTTAAGTTTGTTTGGCACTCTAGGCACCCACTTGTTCTATGATTATGCCAATTACTTCTTTGCTTCTATATCCTGATCTTCACTCAGTTTTAGGAGCAAGCATATCTTCTTCTTCTTGTGGGAAGTTTAGAGTGGGAATGAAAATTTCAGACACATAATGGTACGACAACTCAAACCCAGAACATAATTAGAGAGAAATAACTGGCATTGCATAAGTCAATTTGACATGAAAATGGCGGAGTGTGATTGATTCATAAATATAATTTAATTATTGACTGTTTATAATCATGATAAAGATATTCAGACATAAAGCTAAAAATTATAGGGTGGTGGCAAGCACAAAATTGCACTTGTTCTGAAAATTTGATTAGATCATTTATTTTTCATTCATCTTTCAAAATGGACTTAAAGTTGTGAGACTAAGGTGTTTTGCAAGTGATGTTTCATTGGATGGATTTCTTAGTACCCGTCTGTAGTTTGACCTAAACCTGTTCATTCCTCATGTATGGTTTAGAAATAGGAAACAGCTCTTTTTAATTGATGCTCTTGGATTTTTTTCTCATTGTGGTAATTCCTTGTTATTTCTTAGTGTTGAGTGATCCTGCCAAACGTTTTGACTATGATTTAACTGGAAGCTATGAGATTGACAAGTATTCTTTGCAGGTATGCAACTTAAAGGCCTTTCAAAATCTATATTTAATTCCACTTGTTTATGATTGTGTTAGTGGGATCCTTGTGAATGATTATTGCTGCTGTTATAATAATCATGGATTGACACCTCTCATTGAACACAGGAATATCTTGCCAGATTTAAAGGCATGATTCTTACCTGCAATGGGCTTGGTATTAATCACACACAAATATGGTAATTGTTTGAATTCTCTCTCTCTTTTTCCTCATCTTTCTATTCTCTTTCTTTTCTCATGGTGAGGAGATACTCTATCTTATTAACCAGGTAGAAAGGTAATGTCTTTAATGTCACTAAAGCTCCATCTGTTAATGCATGAGAAATATCAAAATAACCTGAACAAAAATATTTTTTTGTTGGTTTTTGTTAAAAGTCAAGCATTAAAGGATAGAAAACTGTTTGAGAGGTTCTATTCAAGCAACTGTATCACCTATTTTTTTAAGCCTAAATTTTACTGTAGAGATTCTATAGTTCAAACAGCTTAATTTTTAGATTTCTATCTATACCAAAGCTTTAGCAATTATGTGGATATTCACAAGTCACAACTACTAAATGAACTTATACTCAATATAGCTGACATAGGTTGTAATTATCACTGTGCTTTGAGAGCCTAATACTTTTGGGTTCCTATGCTTTTGGGACACTTTAGAAATCAAACTTGGNTAGATTTCTATCTATACCAAAGCTTTAGCAATTATGTGGATATTCACAAGTCACAACTACTAAATGAACTTATACTCAATATAGCTGACATAGGTTGTAATTATCACTGTGCTTTGAGAGCCTAATACTTTTGGGTTCCTATGCTTTTGGAACACTTTAGAAATCAAACTTGGTCTATAATTATGTTGTCCATAACCATATCAATTTCTTTTTTTTTTTTTTTTTTTTGCATTCCAAGTGCAAGCTGCATGTGAGAGGCATGTCCTAACCAGCTATTTCCTTTCCCTTCCAAGTGGTGGACTTTCACAATTTGAGTTTAGTGTTATCAGTTTCTATGTTACGAGCTCAAGTTATTGTAGGATCAGGGTAACAAATATTGTCTACATAGTGTTTCAAGTCATGCAAGTTTAAATGGGAACTAGATTTGGGGCATTTAGGAGCCATGGAGCTTCTTCCTTTAAATTCTGTCAAGTATTTCTATGCTTGGTTGACAGCTTTGGAAACCAAGGTGTGGTTTATTGGTCATATTCTGCTTTTTCAACTGAGATCTTTCCCTGATGTGTTTCAACTCCATAAACCCTTATCCCCCCACCTACTAAACCTACAATCATTCATTCATTAATAATCCTTGAAAGCAACAAAACACTCAAGTTATCTTTTTACACATGCTGTGCAGTTCACAGCCTCAGAGCCTTAACTTCAATGTTCAATCTTTGTTAGCCTTACTGCAGTCCCCATGTAACTTAGATCCTTGTTTGTGCTCTATCTGATGTCCACTCCTACATGCTTCAGTCAGCTCCAATCCCAGCTAATTAAAATTTTAATCTCTTAGGTACAACCAAAATTCTAGCAACCAAATAACCATATATTTGAATACTCTGATTTTTTTTTTTTAATTAATTTTTGAGCTGTTTGGTCAGCATAAGGGCAAATTGCTTGAGAAAAAAGAAGAGTACTTGGAAGGAATAAAGAAGTTGTGAACATAAATGAGAATTGATCAAGTTGGAGCCTTTGTTTTGGCAGTGAGAAAGAAAGCAGATATAAATATGTCGTGTAAGGGGTTGAAATTGGTATACGAAAGTTGCTACCAATATCAACTGCTGCACCTAGGCATCACTAGAGAATTAGATATTGCTGGATTGAACTCTTCAACACGTAGTTAAAGCACTGTGAGAAGCCATTTGGTGAAACAAAAGTGGTGGCAGTTAATGGTATAACAGTGTGCTGGTGATGCTCTTAACATGGGCTAGATGTTGGCTCATTTCTATGATGTTGAGTTTATTTATGAGGAAAGATGGTAAGCTGGAGAGATATCTAGTTTGCTATGTCCTATATAATCTGATCTTAGGATATGTGTGCTAAATGACCATTAGCAGTAATTCCATATTAGTTATTAAACTGTTCTCTTCACCTGAAGAGTTGGTTGAAGATGTTATTAGGTTTGTAATTTAGGGGAAATGTGATAAGGTTTCTATTTAATTTTTAATGTCAATTGAGAGTTTAACCACACACATGATAGATTGGTTGTCATAGATATACACATAAAGAAATGTGTTAAAAGACTGTAGAGAATCTGAAGATCCAAAAGCTTATCTGATCAGGTATGGAAAGGCAAAAGATAAAGTGGTAGCAATTAATAGAATGATCAGGGAATCAAAATGGATCACGATACAACTTTGATGTGGAATAAACCTTTTTTCTAATAATAGAAAAAATTCATTAAGACAAGGAAGGAAGAATTACAATAGACAAGGAGGATAAGAAATCCTCCTTAGTAGAAACAGAAAAGAAAAGCAGCTAAGAAATTGGAAACATCATTGCAGTAAAGCTGCCCCATCCCTCTGCATATCAGTTAGGGAAACTCCCTTAAAAAGGCCATGTACTTTGCACCAAAGAGAAGCCAGATGCATAATTTTGTCCAAAATCAGCTACCATTGCAATGAAATATCTTTGAAAATACTGGCTTTACCTTTAACCAAATGCACAAAATAATTGCATAAACTGCACACTGCCATAAAATTTTAGCTTCTTTTTCCCTTACCAAATCCTCTAAAGCTAGTCGATAAGAACTGCTCTTGCATGTATGTGGAATAAATTCTCTCTGTATCCTAAACATGGCCATTCTTGAGTTTATGAAAGTTTGTCTTTGAGGACATGTGATACAAAGTAAAGAAGTTGAGTAGTTTGAGACAAAACAAAAAGGAAGTTACAATATTAGAGTGAAAATGAAAAGACATGAATTATGCAACTTGTGCATGCTAGAAATCGCAAATGATGTGCTAGAGATCAGAATTGTTTAGTTACTTGTTATTTCAAAAGCTTAGGCTGATAGAAGACAAGCCTAACTAAATACATCTCAAGTTTATTATCAGACATTATCTTTGTTTTTTTCTGGTCTCAAAGACATTATCAGTTTCATCATTGACTTTGTTATTATACATATTAAACTAGTGTATTAGCAATTTTTCCCCAATAGCATCCTTCCATTGAATTTTGAGTTACTCTAACAAGACTTCTCAAATCATAACACGTACGCTTAATAGTTCGTATATGACCATATCGTGTGACTGTGTGCAAAGAAAAGCCAATTGTGTATTTATATCTGATTAATTGCATGTGAATGTGAGAATTTGGAAAAATATGCAGAGAATGATAATATCGAGGCACTTAACTGAGTCTTCTCTTTGTAATTTGCGAGTTTTTTCTGGTCTATTTTGTCTAATTATATGCAAATTTTGGTAATCTTAATATTATCTTGCTATCATGCTAGACATTGCATCTGCACCGTTAAATTTGAGGTTAATGCGCTCAAATTGAAAGACCAAGGGGATATAGATTAAAGAGAAAAGTGCAGATAATAACAATTTTTCTGTTTTGTTAACCGCTGATGAGTTATATTATGAATTTATGTGGTAAAACTTTCAATATTTTACTGTTTTATTTATGATTCCAATACAATAATGCAGGTCACAAGAAATGATTGAAAGTATTGAATCCGCGGATAAATAAGGTTTGGCCTTGACTGTGTTTGAATTCCCTTGATTTGAACTTGTTTCCAGCTTATAGGTCTTGCCAAATTTAATTCTGATTGATGACAAGTAAGAAACTAACTTTGACAGGGATACAGGATACTACTCCCAATTTGGGCCCAGCATAGAATTATGAAGAAGGATACTTACACTCACCACTTGCTCTGGTGGCATTATTTTGTTATAAAAAACCATTGTATAGTATATCATCCATCTTGGTGTTATCAACTTGTCATGCCTAAATCTAAAATGTAATCATTTTTGCCTGTTTTCTAAGTTTGTGTAGGTTTTTAACCCTAAAATGTTTCCTATTGTATTTAGACTTCTTAGAACCTATAAATAGGTAATCTTAGGATTAGATTAAGGTTACACAAGTTCCCACAAGTAAAGAATTGAAAGAGAGAAGAGTAAGACACAAAGGAGAATACGGCAATGGATTCATCTTCCATATGAGTTTTTCTTCATCTTTTTTTTTACGTATGTTTAGAATATTTATTAGAATGTTTTACTTTTTTATTATGAACTAATTTCATTTTATTGAGCTACGATATAGCCTAACTATGAATAGTTTTATTTTCTTATTGAATTAATCTATGGATTTTCTCCTCTAGTTAATTGTTCTACTCTATTCTTAATGTTTTTGGTTAACTGGCCATTAATTAGATTATGAGTTAATTATAATAGAACCAGAAGAGAAATTATGTGTCTAGTTTTTTGGGTAGAATACCATAAATTGCATGTAAAATATGAATATACTTACAAGGTTTGTGTAGTTGCTATATAGGATTCATAAAACTTAATGAGTTCTTAGTTATTTTAATTCACATATGAATATAGTAAATTAGTAATTAATGATGTTTTCATTAGATATTGGGAGAAATTTTAATTCACATAGGAATATAGTGAATTAGTAATTAAGGATGTTTTTATTAGACATTGGGAGAAGTTAGTGAATAAATTAGAGAATTTTGATTATTCACTAAGAAGATAATTTTGGATTAAGAATATAATGAGTGCAACTTGGATTAGCTTTTATGAAATTGGAAACTCTAGACTTTATTTTTTATTTTACTNTTGGAAACTCTAGACTTCATTTTTTATTTTACTTATATTTGTTTACTTTCAGTTTTTATGAGTTTAATAGTGCGTTTTCTTATTATTTAGTTGTTTAGATAAAGTTAAAATTAATTCAATTTTGATATTTAATAACTTCAATCCTCGAGTAACAATACTTCACTCAGTGTTTACTTGTCAGGCGCTACTTCATTGANCTCAGTGTTTACTTGTCAGGCGCTACTTTCATTGATGATTCTATCACTGTATAACCCAAAACTAAGTTGGAAAAGTAGATATAGAACGTAATGTTGAATAAATATTTGAGCATTTTGATTTTTGGGCACTTTGTTGTACGCGAGTTATATATCTCAAATGAAATTTCACTTAATTTGTGTTGATTTTGGACCTATTAATTAATTAAGTAATACCATACTTTCATTTCAATTCTAAGGAACTCTTTTTATCATTAGGGCATAAAGATAGTTTTGTAAAAATATATTTTAAGTAAACAAAATTATTTTATTTAAATCATTAGGTTTCTTAGATATTTTTTATATTTATGTAATATGACATATTATATAAGAATAGCCAATGTGTGAATGATATGTGTCCAAATCAATTGTTTTTAAGTTTGTTTAAAAAACTAAGATAAATTATATTTATATCTAATAAAATATAAAAATTACGTATAATTGTGTCACGGTCCGTAAACGTGACGAGCATATTTCAGGCATATAGATAACTCCGATTGATTTGAAACTTTGTAGAGAGGTAAAAAGGAGTCTAGAGAAGCAGCACGCCAAATTTAAGCCCAAACAGAGCATTGTATAATTTTTGTCATTTTCGTAAAGTTTGGGGGTATTTTCATCTTTTTACTTCACTACGCTTGTCCAGTGCGAGTGTTTAGCACATAGCAGTGTAGCTCGTGATTTTAGATGAATTTACATATATCTTAATAGGCGTTTCGATACCCGGAACTCCAAAAAGAGACATTATGTTGGGTGGAAAAAATAATGTATTATCCTGCCGGGAGGGAATCCGCATATTAGTCTCTTTAAGGGGAGGCTTCTAGGTGACCTGGGGTTGGACTTGGTGCCAGCATAGGGGTAGGCTTTGTGTTGCTATTTACTTCGCTTACACATTGTCAATGTATTGTATTGCACTCATATCTATCAATAAAAAGAGTAGCCCCTCTTCTTATATATTTGCCGCCTTATGTTTTGCTCACTAGTGTGTGACACTTTCTTTGGTGTGCGCATGCCTATTGTGTTGGCTTGCTTGCTATGTGCAATACTTGAGATGCTATAATGAGCATGTTATCGTTGTCGTGCATGCGGGAGACGTTATTGTCAAGCCTCGGGTATATTATCAGTTGCTTAGTCGATTAACATGTGTGGATTGGATTGAATGGGATAGACTGACTTGCTTTCTCATAGGAGTTACGCAAGTGCCATGTGGTCTGGCAAGGGTGAATATGTCAGCCCGTGACAGTTGGTATCAGAGCCCTGTTACTAGTGTGGAACAAGACCACCATGTTGATCATGATTGTTACACCGTGGATAGAGTTGATCAAGGTTCTTTAGGCTAAGTCATCTTGTGCGCAAGAGAAAATGGGAATAAGTGACACGGTTGGGTGAATTCAAGCTTTCTTATCTCATCCGTTTGTTGGACTTGTTGGGATGTCTTATACTCCATGAGTGCGTGCACTTAGTGGTTGTATGAACATGACCAGCATGCTTGGAAGTAAAGGTGGGAAATGGGCCGGGTCAAATTGGCCTGTTTTTATTCAGGCTAGCAAAATAGGAACCCAACCTAACCTCCTCGAGCTGCAGGCTAAAACAGGGCAGCCCATTTTTATTTATTTTTTTACATATTTTTATTTATAATTACGTTAAAATCTAACAAAGGTTTAAGTTTTTTGTTTTAGTGATTTTAGTTAAATTATGAATGAATTTAATTAAACAAAACAAAATATGTATAAAGTAATAAATAAAATTAAAACAAAGAATTAAAGATGTATAATAAAAAAATGTATGTGAATATAAATTTAAAATAAAGATGTCTAATTAACTAAAAAAATTATAACAGTACATTACACTTTAAATTTTAAAGTTAAAAAACATATATTAATAGAATTTGGTAATCTTAAAAAAAAAAAAAAGGCCAGCTTTGCCCAGCTCAAACCCGAATGGGCCACGGGCCAAAATAGGCTAAGCCAAATCGGCCATTTTTATTCGGGCGAGCAAAATGGAAACCCAACCATACTTTTTTTTTCGGGTCTGGCCTATTTCCCTACCTCTACTTGGGAGTATTGTCAAGGAGTTGGCAGGAGTGTGTTGCAAGAGTTCATCATTGCAACCAAGTGGGATGATGGAAGATGGAGACCATATGTGTGAACTTGTTGAGATGTGAGACGCCAAAGGAACTTGAGACATGGGAACAATACTTCCTAGCAGTAGAGACTAGCTTGGTGGAAGCAGAAGGACAAGATAGCTACTATGTGAAACTCATTAGAGGATGAGACGAGATATGGAGAAGGAAGATTTTGAGAACCAGTCTTGCCTAAAGTTGTGCCATCAACACTTGAGTAAAACTCAAGCAAGAGTTGTGGGGTTCAAGCTCTTGGAAGATTGGGCATGTTGGTATGGAACCAATTATGAAGAAGGACACTTGTTGGAAAGGCGGACATATAAGATGCTCTTTGCACGTGTGTTGGTGTTCTGCCCTTGTTGGGAAATAAGGTGTGGCCTTGTTCTTTTAAGGTGGTGTTTGGTACCAATTATAACTTGTCTAGGAATCCTTACTTTCCTGAGAATAGGATTCCCAGGAATGAGATTACTAAGAAAGTTGATATTCTCATGTTTGGTTATCACTTAATTTTCCTGGGAATGTTTTTGCACTTGAGTCAATTAAATTGTTAAAATAAATGAAGATGAGACTTGGGTTGTTTATGTTATGGTACATGGGTTCCATAACAGAAAGCACACATCTCTGAAAGGACCCAAACACAATAACCCATTGCATGAGCCTTTGATGTCGCCAAAATTCAATTAGAATAGAAAATTAGAAGCTACATCAAAATCGATAACTAGGGTTGATGGGTTATTGAATAAAGATTGCAGAGAGCAAGAAATGAGATGACATCCATGATGGTGGGTGAGTAACAAGAATCGATGGTGGGTTATGGTAGTATCCTTAATTGATCTATCAAGGTGATTCTTCACGAATAGGGGATTAGAAATTAAGATATTCCAAGCCTTGCATACACACCTCAATTGCATAAGAGATTTCACCGATAGCCTTGAGAGGATATCAAAGATGATATCGTCTATGAGGACCAGTGGCGACGGTGCCCCTGCCACTGCCCCGCACCCCACCCACCCGGCCCTCTCCCTCTCTTTAACATCACGCAATATCTCCCTCCTTCTCTTTCTATCCCTCTTAGCCCTTGCACCCCCGTCCCTCTCACTTTCTGAAGATCAACTATGATGTGGAGGCCCAGCGCTGAGCATTGCGAGCCCAGTGCTGAGCGCTGCGAGCCTCCATACCCAAGAAAGTTTCATTCCCACCTCAAGAGGTGAGAAAGTTTTATTCCCATGTGCAGTTCAAATTTTCATTCTTAGGTATCCTTTATTCTCAGGAATGAATTTTTTATCTCTTGCACCAAACATGAGAAACTTTTATTCCCACTTCACTTTCTCAGGAATCTTAAAACTTTCCTGGTACCAAACACTACCTAAGGTGCATGATAGTGGATGCTTGTCAGACTACATCACATAAAGTCCTTCGAGTAGGAGTGGTGACCAGTCTTGCAAGTCGGACTAAGTGAAAAGTGGGGAAAAAGACCAATGAAGTCTATCTTACTCCACCAGTGGATAGTCATTCCGAGTAGCCAGCAGTGGGCTAATGGCTAAATTTAAAGAGAACTTATTAAGACAGAGACTTGTGGCATTGCAATAACAAACTAGCTGAAAAGACAGTTTTGAGTGCGAGGGCAGAGATTGATACTTCTTATAGTTTCAAGTCTATAGCAATAGCTGATGGGTTTGACTTGGAGCAGAGAAAAACTCAAGTCAAGTTGTGCCTTGTCGACCCATGAGGTACAAAGAACCCCTGGATTGTGGTGTATGTTAACACTTTCATGGTTGTTCCGATTGGTTGTCATGGGATGGTTGGTCATCAAATTCCTCGTGGCACGTCAAGTTATGTTTGTTCCAGGAATTTTTGTTTGCCACTCATGCAGGTGTGGAAAAATCCTATATTGGGCTGAGAATGTGTAACTGAAAGGGTCAAGCTTGTGTTTGTCTTGCAATCCATGAGGGAATCCAGTGGAAGGTCCTATTCATAGGATGTGCTTGTAGAGAACCTAGAGGATGGCGGTGGGGCGAACCACGTCGATCCGCGCTAATGGAGAAAAGCTTAGTCGTAAGGAAGCTTGTGATAATGACACTATGAAGTGGAGAACAGTGGTCCGAGCGATAACCTTAATGTAGGAGTGCATTGAAGGAATAAGGAAAAAAAAAAGACAATCGAAGGCCAAACCATCATCAAGTAAGACTTGTGGAGGGTGCTCTAGAGGGGGTACCGTGATGTGTTGCGGCAAATCAATTGAGAATTTTGTGCCATGAAGGTAGGGGTGTGTGAATCGCATAGGCGGTTAGCCCCACTTTTCAACTGTCTTGTTTGTCAGCAGAACATAGTGGAGAAAGATCTATTGGGCCAATGGTGACACTTCGTGCAATAATAGACCTTGCAAGAGTGGTTACTTGCAAATGAGGGGAATTTTATTCTAGCGTTGAAGTACTGTATGACAGACGAGGCAGCCTATCCTTTTGGTTTTGTTCTTAGTTTTGCTTGGGTTAGTTGGATAAGTTGCTTGAGTCAGCTACTAGTAGGATACTTCCTGAGTTCCCATCAGATTTGAAAGGGATTTCTTAGGAGTTCCGAACCTCTTAGTTAGACAAAAGCAGAAGATTGAGTCTAACATGTACATCAGGTCATATTCTTATTTCGGGAGTCGAAAGAGGGACATTGTGACTAATGGAAAGCTTCTTTGTGAAATCATTTTACAGGTTATATGTGTTCATTCCCTACATATTAGTAGAGCTACAAAAGATATCAATCTGAAAGTTTGTCAATTCACCGAGATCATGATAGAGTTTGACTGAAAGTACTTAGAAGCAAGAGTGCTTACAAGGAAGGAATTGAACTGTGGACAAAGACCTTAGAGCTCAATCTACAACCAGCAACTTGGAGGAAGATGTTACCAGAGGGATATGTCAACCTTGTCAAGTGCAGAAGGTCATGTGTGTAGCTAGCCCACAAGACCTAGTTTCAACCTCAGCGAGTAGACAGAGTTGTTCAACCGAGGGAGATTTTAACCATTCAAGTGGTGTTACCTCAGAGCATCCACAACAATTCTGGTGATGTTGAAGACACAAGGAAAGACACTAGACCAGCAGGAAGAGACTAGTAAAAGTTGAAGATCTCAAGCAACAATCGAAGCCTTAAGCAACAGGGTCAACAAGGACGTTGACCAATTAAGTGGGGAAGAATGTCACGGTCCGCAAACATGATGAGCAGATTTCGGGCATCTAGACAACTTCGATTGATTTAAAACTTTGCAGAGAGGTAAAAAGGAGTCTAGAGAAGCCGCACGCCACATTTGAGCCCAAATGGAGCATTGTATAATTTTTGCCATTTTCGTAAAGTTTGGGGTTATTTTTGTCTTTTCACTTCACTATGCTTGTCCAGTGCAAGTGTTTAGCACATTGCCGCGTAGCTCGTGATTTTAGATAAATTTACATATATCTTAATAGGCGTTTCGATACCCGAAATTTCAAAAATATGTATTATGTTGGGTAGGAAAAATAATGTATTGTCCTGCTAGGAGGGAATTCACATATTAGTCTCTTTAGGGGGAGGGTGCTAGGTGACCCGGGGTGGGACTTGGTGCCAGCATAGGGTTAGGCTTTGTGTTGCTATTTACTTCCCTTACACATTGTCAATGTATTGTATTGCACTCATATCTATCAATAAAAGGAGTAGCCCCTTGTCTTATATATTTGCCGTCTTATGTTTTGCTCACTAGTGTGTGACACTTTTTTTGGTGTGCGTGTGCCTATTTTGTTGGCTTGCTTGCTATGTGCAATACTTAAGATACTATAATGAGCATGTTATCGTTGTCGTGCATGCGGGAGATACTATTGTCAAGCCTCGAGTATATTATCAGTTGCTTAGTTACTTAACATGTGTGGGTTGGATCGAATGAGATAGGCTGACTTGCTTTCTCAAAGGAGTTTCGCAAGTGCCGCGCAATATGACAAGGGTGAACCTGTTGGCCCGTGATAACTTGTCTAATTAGTGTNTATGATGTGGAGGCCCAGCGCTGAGCATTGCGAGCCCAGTGCTGAGTGCTGCGAGCCTCCATGCCCAAGAAAGTTTCATTCCCACCTCAAGAGGTGAGAAAGTTTTATTCCCATGTGCAATTCAAATTTTCATTCCTAGGTATCCTTTATTCCCGGGAATGAATTTTTTATCTCTTGTACCAAACATGAGAAACTTTTATTCCCACCTCACTTTCTCAAGAATCTTAAAACTTTCTTGGTACCAAACACCACCTAAGGTGCATGATAGTGGATGCTTGTCAGACTACATCACATAAAGTCCTTCGAGTAGGAGTGGTGACCAGTCTTGCAAGTCGGACCAAGTGAAAAGTGGGGAAAAAGACCAATGAAGTCTATCTTACTCCACCAGTGGATAGTCATTCCAAGTAGCCAGCAGTGGGCTAAGGGCTAAATTTGAAGAGAACTTATTGAGACAGAGACTTGTGGCATTGCAACAACAAACTAGCTGGAAAGACAGTTTTGAGTGCGAGGGCAGAGATTGATACTTCTCATAGTTTCAAGTCTGTAGCAGTAGCCGATGGGTTTGACTTGGAGCAGAGAAAAACTCAAGTCAAGTTGTGCCTTGTCGACCCATGAGGTACAAAGAGACCCTAGATTGTGGTGTAGGTTAACACTTTCGTAGTTGTTCCGATTGGTTGTTATGGGATGGTTGGTCATCAAATTCCTCGTGGCACGTCAAGTTATGTTTGTTTCAGGAATTTTTGTTTGCCACTCATGCAGGTGTGGGAAAATCCTGTATTGGGCTGAGAATGTGTAACTAAAAGGGCCAAGCTTGTGTTTGTCTTGCAATCCATGAGGGAATCCAATAGTGGAAGGTCCTATTCATGGGATGTGCTTGTAGAAAACCTAAAGGATGACAGTGGGGCGAACCACGTCGATCTGCGCTAATGGAGAAAAGCTTAGTCGTAAGGAAGCTTGTGATAATGACACTATGAAGTGGAGAACAGTGGTCCGAGCGATAACCTTAATGCAGGAGTGCATTGAAGGAATGAGGAAAAAAAAAAAAAAGACAATCGAAGGCCAAACCATCATCAAGTGAGACTTGTGGAGGGTGCTCTAGAGGGGGTACCGTGATGTGTTGCGGCAAATCAATTGAGAATTTTGTGCCATGAAGGCAGGGGTGTGTGAATCGCATAGGCGGTTAGCCCCACTTTTCAACTGTCTTGTTTGTCAGCAGAACATAGTGGAGAAAGATCTATTGGGCCAATGGTGACACTTCGTGCAATAATAGACCTTGCGAGAGTGGTTACTTGCAAATGAGGGGAATTTTATTCTAGCGTCGAAGTACTGTATGACAGACGAGGCAGCCTATCCTTTTGGTTTTGTTCTTAGTTTTGCTTGGGTTAGTTGGATAAGTTGCTTGAGCCAGCTACTAGTAGGATACTTCCTGAGTTCCCACCGGATTTGAAAGGGATTTCTTAGGAGTTCCGAACCTCTTAGTTAGACAAAAGCAGAAGATTGAGTCTAACATGTACATCAGGTCATATTCTTATTTCGGGAGTCGAAAGAGGGACATTGTGACTAATGGAGAGCTTCTTTGTGAAATCATTTTACAGGTTATATGTGTTCATTCCCTACATATTGGTAGAGCTACAAAAGATATCAATCTGAAAGTTTGTCAATTCACCGAGATCATGACAGAGTTTGACTAAAAGTACTTAGAAGCAAGAGTGCTTACAAGGAAGGAATTGAACTGTGGACAAAGACCTTAGAGCTCAATCTACAACCAGCAATTTGGAGGAAGATGTTACCAGAGGGATATGTTAACCTTGTCAAGTGCAGAAGGTCATGTGTGTAGCTAGCCCACAAGACCTAGTTTCAACCTCAGCGAGTAGACAGAGTTGTTCAACCGAGGGAGATTTTAACCATTCAGGTGGTGTTACCTCAGAGCATCCACAACAATTCTGGTGATGTTGAAGACACAAGGAAAGACACTAGACCAGCAGGAAGAGACTAGTACAAGTTGAAGCTCTCAAGCAACAATCGAAGCCTTAAGCAACAGGGTCAACAAGGACGTTGACCAATTAAGTGGGGAAGAATGTCACGGTCCGCAAACATGACGAGCAGATTTCGGACATCTAGACAACTTCGATTGATTTAAAACTTTGCAGAGAGGTAAAAAGGAGTCTAGAGAAGCCACACGCCACATTTGAGCCCAAATGGAGCATTGTATAATTTTTGCCATTTTCGTAAAGTTTGGGGTTATTTTTGTCTTTTCACTTCACTATGCTTGTCCAGTGCGGGTGTTTAGCACATTGCCGCGTAGCTCGTGATTTTAGATAAATTTACATATATCTTAATAGGCGTTTCGATACCCGAAACTCCAAAAATATGTATTATGTTGGGTAGGAAAAATAATATATTGTCCTGCTAGGAGGGAATTCACATATTAGTCTCTTTAGGGGGAGGGTGCTAGGTTACCCAGGGTGGGACTTAGTGCCAGCATAGGGTTAGGCTTTGTGTTGCTATTTACTTCCCTTACACATTGTCAATGTATTGTATTGCACTCATATCTACCAATAAAAGGAGTAGCCCCTTGTCTTATATATTTGCCGCCTTATGTTTTGCTCACTAGTGTGTGACACTTTTTTTGGTGTGCGTGTGCCTATTGTGTTGGCTTGCTTGCTATGTGCAATACTTAAGATACTATAATGAGCATGTTATCGGTGTCGTGCATGCGGGAGATGTTATTGTCAAGCCTCGAGTATATTATCAGTTGCTTAGTTACTTAACATGTGTGGCTTTGATCGAATGAGATAGGCTGACTTGCTTTCTCAAAGGAGTTACGCAAGTACCGCGCAATATGACAAGGGTGAACCTGTCGGCCCGTGATAACTTGTCTAATTAGTGTAGTATGACATACTCATGTAATATTATAGAATTTCTAAGATATATATATATAATTTCTTCGATTCAAACTGAGAAAAAAAAAAAAGCTTAAATATACTTTTAGAACTAAGTTTTGAAGTGTCAATTAGTCCATCTAAATTTAATTGGAAGAATTTGCTGTGACGGTGATTGACGATGTGGGGATGACAAGTGACGAGATGATGTTGTGAATTGCAAATGGTGAAATGTTTGAGTTTGAGGGGAATTGCATTGTTGAATGTTGAGAGTGTATGATGGTGGAGAATTTTTTCTCAAGGGAACGCACGGTGACGGAGCTGCTCGAAATTGAAAACCACCCCAATCTAGTTCTTCTTTCTGGTCCTCCTTCCTCGTATGCGCTCTGCTTTCTTTGTCTTTGTGTTTGGTTAATGGTAAATTGGTAATTTAATCAATGCTATGCCTTGCCTCGTTTGAATTCAAATTCAATGTCGTCTCCTCTGCAGTGGAAAGACCTCTCTACTGTTCCAGTTTGCATTCAATGTGGCCAACTCTACCAACCGCAACGTCGTCTTCATTTGTAACCGTCACAAGTTGGAGTCCAAACCCCCTTTTCTTTCTCAGGTACAATTCCAATTGCAATTACAATACAAATCTCTCCCTCACACACTCATTCTCACATTTCCTTTTCTAAACTTCAGGACATTCAACCATCTTCTCATGTCTTTGAGCGTATACAAATCAAGTATCACCTTAATTTACCCTTTACTTATACTATCAATCTCATTCCTCACTTTACTTTGATTTTGGAAAACTCTTCTTTTACCTTGCCCAATGCCATTTCATTTTCTCAAGGTATGTGAATGATGATGAAGACATTAAGAAATACTTTGCTGCCTTCCATCTGTATGATACATTGCCTGCTGCAGTTATTATCGATGATTTTGGAGATTTCTTTCATGACAGGTTTTTTTTTCTCTAAACTCTTTTCTTTACAATCATGTTCAAGGATTTCTATGTCAAACAACATTAACAGCACCTCTACTATCAATCTCAAAAGGGTCTGCCAAGAACGATACTCTAACAGTCGTGGGCGAGAGTTAGCAATGGTGAGGAGTCTAGCTTTATGTCGAAATGCAATTACTTATGCAAAGTAAGTGTGAATTTACTGTTGCTGGAAACAACCTGGGCCATGATTGATCACTAGTCTAGTGGCAACTCAGTGGGCTGCTTAACGTCCATTAAACTTCCTTTCCAACTTCTCTCTGCCAGTGAAAAAGCGTGTTGCAAGTTTGTCCTATCGGATACGCACCATGGAAATTCCCCAAGGTTGTACTTCATGTATAAGAAATGGATACCCACCAATTTTACAATTAAAGGTTAGTTAATTCATAACATGATAATACTTAACTCTGCTCATTCTACTTGATCATTTCTTCCAATCTCCCTCCTTTTCTGCTTTTAGATTGCACCTCAGCCTCTATCATGACACTTTCATGCATGGTATATTGGTATTTTGCACTCTCATGTCATCTATAGCTCCTTAACTTTCATATTAATTGTCATATGGTATCGGTCGTGCAGAAGGCGATGAACCCGGATCATTTATTTTGGAAGATAGGAGCTATTCAGGAACTGATAACTCAGGCAGGATTAAAGCCGCAAGATACTCCATAGCTCTTCAAGCTCTACTCTTAGAGACAATTATTGAAGACCAAGCAGAGTAAATTTTCACTTTTTCTATAATCAGAGACTTCCATACCTGTTAAAAGAGCTGAATGCTTATAATTCTTCGTTTGTGCAACCCATCTTAGCTGAGAAAGCTTCATGTGTTTGTTTATACCATTAAGCTAAACAATTATCTTCCAAAATCAAAAGCTGCTGAGAACCAAATTTCTGAATCATAAGAGGATGAAATAGGCTGAATAGGAAGAAGAGAATTAGAAGGCTTGAAGTAAAATGCTATAATTTGCTGTAAACAGTCATATAAAAGGTTGTAGAACATAACATTGAACATGAATGGATTAGACCAACTGAGTACAAAATAAATTCTTTTTTCTGTCCATCTTACAATAGTACACTGCCTTATTATATTAACCAAGTTCCATTAGATTTTTTATTTTTATGTCAATATAGGAACAAAGAGCAGCTTCAAAGAGAGTTTCGATTCCATAGAGCCTAAAAAATATCTCTGTAATAGTCTTTATATTTATAGTTCTGTTTTTCAAGTGAAGTCCTTCAATAATGTAATTTTCCAAACAATTTCTATGTATATGATACTTTTGAAACAAATGACACCACTACAGCACTTTTTTTTTTTATTTTTAAGTTCAATGTCGCATTTTGATAATGAAAGGAGTGTCGAATTTTTGTTTTTTGTTTAGTTGAGTGTCGAATTTTGGGGGTTAAAATGGTATGGAGAGCCAAATTTTGATAGTTTGGCACATATGGAGTGTTGCACTATGCCATAGTGCGGCACTCCACATGTTCCACCCTTCAAAATTCGGCTCTCCAAGTGTGAATGTGTAAGTCAAAGTGTTGAGTCAAAGAGGTAATGAGAGAGAGGAGTAATGTGAAGAAGGAAAAGAATCAAGGGAAGAACAAGAAATTTTCTAAGTTGAAGAATGAACCCAGAAGGGTTCCTTCTAAGCATGGTTCAAAGATTGGTAATCACAATGGAGCCAAAGCCAAAGACATGGGCTCTGTTTCACCACGTTCCAGGAGTTACAGTCACAGAAATGGTGGTTCTTGTTCATGCTCAAGCTCAAACTCAAACTCTCCATTGTTAAACAGACAGAAGGAACTGACCAAAAGGGCAAGAAACCAGCAGTCACCAAAGAAGATAAAGACTGAGTTTTGCTCAGAAAATCTCAGCCCAATTTCAGTTCTAGATGTCAATGATTTTCCAATCCTCAATGCAACTAATTTTTCAGGTTTGTTCTCTCAACTTCTGATTTTTCATTGAAAATTTCATCTGGGTATTCAATTTTTCTTCTTGTTTCATTCAATTTCATAAGCTCATTTATGAAAATTTATTGCAGATTATACACGTAGAAGCCCTCTAGGATCCAAGTCAAAGTGGAAATATTCAACAGAAGTGACCTTCAGCAATGGCATTGCGGAAAGTGCAAGCAAGAATAAAGGTTATAAGAGCTTTGAGGAAACAGAGTATTACACATTGCGTAATTTGACTCAATACTTTGACTTACACATTGATAAGTGGAGAGCCGAATTTTGAAGGGAGAACATGTAGAGTGTCATAGTGCGGCACTCCACATGTGCCGAACTATCAAAATTCGGCTTTCTATGCCATTTTAACCCTCAAAATTTGATATTGAACTAAAAAAATAAAAATTGCACTGTATGTAGCCAAAATTCAGCACTCAACTAAACCAAAAACGAAAAATTCAACACTCATTTCATTATCAAAATGCGACATTGAACTTTAAAAAAAAAAGTATTGTGGTGTCATTTGTTTTAAAAGTACTGTATACATGAAAATTGTTTGGAAAATTACATTATTGAAGGACTTCACTCCTGTTTTTCTTTTGTGATTTTTATAATCAATTCTTTACCATATAGGCAACATAGGTGTTACTTTTTCCTTTATCAAATGCTATTTGTTTGTTCATCTCCTCTCCCCGCCCTAAAACAACAAAAAAAGCTGAGTCACAATGTAGAAAACATTAGCAACAAGGTGAGATACTCATGGTAGCCTTTCCTACCATCACTAGGGGGATCCTGGTGATATGGTGAACCTGGACAAGAATGAGAATACTATCCAATTGAGCCCAGGAATCTGTTTTTTCTTTTTCTTTTTGTGGGGGAAGAGAGAGAGAGAGGATTAGGACTTAGGTCCTCGTAGAGTTATGTAAGTTAAGTACAAAATTGCTTTTTCCTATACATATCCGTTCATTCACCTAAATATTATACTTTAACAATAAAAGTATATATTTATTATACTTTTAATTTAATTACATAAATATTATATTTTTAAAAAATTAAAAATAAAAAAAAAAACCTTTCAAACATATGGGTGTCTACTAGATACACCAATAGCCATGTGACATGTCCACGTAAGACATGTCAATAGTCTATTAGCATGTCCTTTCATAAACTTGACTACCTACAACTTTTTTCTTTCTTTCGTTTTTTAATTCTTAAAAGGCAACAAAAATTGACATGTCATGGGGCCATCGACGTGGATGTGCCGCGTTGTCATTGACG